>OY740820.1:10653676-10878676 GCA_963514005.1 Raja brachyura
CCAACCTGAAATGTTGCCTTATGCATTCCCTCCACAGACGCCACCTGACCCACTGAGTTACTCCAGCACTTTGTGTTTTAATCAGCCCTAAATGTTTGGAGTTCACAGTCCCTCAGGTACACAGCTAATGCTGCTACTGATTCATCGAGACATGGATCTGCACAGCACAGGAACAGGCCCTTCGGCCCACCTTGTCCATGCTGACCAAGTTGGCACAGGCTAGTCCCATTTAGCCCATACCCCTCGAGACCCTCCCTTTCCATTTATTTGAATAAACGACTTTTAAAAGTTGTAATTGTATCCGTTCTGCAGCTTCCTCTGCCAGCTCGTTCTAGATACTGACTACCTACTAAATAGAAAGACTTACCCTTGGAGGAGGCTCTTAAATCTCTCCCCTCTCACCTTAAACCAATGCCCTCTAGTTTTAGTATCATCTTGCTCTGGTGAACTGAATTCCAGGAAATGTTTTACAAAAAAAAAGCATGTCACCACATTTTGGCCTTTTTTGGAGTAAGCCCAATGTGTATTGAAGTGTTGGTAAGCATCGAAAAAAATCTACAGCATCAGCAGAGGGCTCCATCTTATTCTCCACAAGTCTCTCCAGGACTTTAGTTTAGAATTACAGCGCATAAACAGGCCCTTCGGCCCACCGAGCCCGCAACTACCAGCGATCCCCGCATATTGACACTACCCTACACACACACACAAGGGACAAGTTTACATTTATACCAAGCCATTGAACCTACAAACCTGTACATCTTTGGACTTGGGAGAGTAAAACTTACCAAGTAAAATGTATTACACTGACATTTAGTGGTCTGAGAAACGACTACTGGAGTTTTCAACAGATCTTTATTCAAAAGTTCGATCCCCAGTATACACGTTCTTCAGACATGTCTGGCCACAACGGTCGTCAGCGCTGAACTAAAGGGCCCGTCCCACCAGCATGCAACTCTATGTGATGAGCGCGACCTAAGGTGGTCGCTTGAGCCGTCCGGCGTCGCGGGGCCGGTCCCACTTCGATCGCCGGAGCCGTGCGGAATTGTGCGGAGTTCGTCCTGACATCGCGCGCGGCTCCGAAAAACTGACTATGTTCAAAAATTCCGCGCGGCAACGGCTTGTCGGCTCGTAGTCGCCTCGACGCATTACACACCGTCTCGACGTCGTGCCTATGTGACCCTCTCTGTAGGTGCCTCCGTGACCCTCTATGTGTGTGGCTCCGTGGCCCTCTGTGCCCCTCTCTGTGTGCCCCTCTCTGTCCTGGCGAATTTACCTTTAAGACTTCGCTCCAAGTTCGCCTCACTTTGCGCAGCGTTGCGCCACTCACCCGACCTCCGCGCGGCCCCTGCTGCCGGTTTGGTCGCGCTTGCCGCATGCAGGCGCATGCTGGTGCGAACGACCCTGTACAGGGGATCACCCGACCTCCGCGCGGCCCCCGCTTCTAGTTTGATCGCGCTCATCGCATGGAGTCGGATGCTGGTAGGACAGGCCCTTAACGCGTGCAAGTGAAAAACCGCGCGAAACGAGCAGCCCCTCCCGAGTCACGTGACCGCGGCTTCCGAATGGCGGCTTCGAGATATGCGTGCGCTAACGGGCGCCACTTCAGACACATAATTTCTCAGTTTGGACTAGTGGGCCGAAACCAAATGAGAATCAGATACTCAAGACCCCCAAAAGGCAAATAAAAGTAAATGTAACAATGGATTATTTTTCTCTAGCGATGCTGCCTGGCCCACAGAACGGGGAATTGTACTCTAAATTTAAACATTTTAGACCAGGGAATTAAGCGGGACAGCATAAATATGGTTTAAATAAGAAGTCAGAGTTTTGCAGTGCTGGAAACAGGCCCTTTATCCAGCACCGTGTCGCAAATGTAACCTGGCGTTGGCTGCATTAACTAGAGGCAGTGAGAGGCTACAGGGCGGTGTGGTTTAGTGTGTGTGGGTTTATATGACAGCAGCCCGAGGCAGTTTGTACTCTGCACACCGCTGCTGTCGTATAAACCCACACTTCAATGTCAAGACCCTTCTTCAGACTCATATCGTCACCCATTCCTTCTCTCCAAAGACGCTGCCTGTCCCGCTGAGTTACTCCAGCCTTTAGTGCCTATCTTCGGTTGAAACCAGCATCTGCAGTTCCTTCCGACACAACAATTAGAAACCGCAGATGCTGGTTTAAACCGAAGACGGGCACAAAAAGCTGGAGTAACTCAGCGGGACTTTCAGCATCTTTGGAGAGAAGGAATGGGTGACCTTATGGGTCTGAAGACGGGTCTCGACCTGAAACGTCACCCATTCCTTCTCTCCAGAGATGCTGCCTGTCCCGCTGAGTTACTCCAGCATTCTGTGTCTATCTTTAGGCCAGACGAGGCTATGACAAGGCTTTCAAGACTGATGTTGTAAGAGGAAGTCCAGCTCACAGCCAGATCCGGCACAAGCTACGATTAACTTGACAATCTCTCGTATGTGGAGAGCAAAACAAATGTCTTTCCACAACTTTTAACAGAAAGTCGCTACATATTCTGCCAGCACAACAAACCTGACTCTGCATTTTTAAGAATTATTATTGAGGAAACATTTTCCACAGCGGCAAGAACAAGCCGTTAGATTGATGGTGCTTTCTCCTGGTTATCGATGGAGTTCTGTCTAAGAGGTGCAGCACACACAAAAACCACAACTACAGTTTACTGTGATATCAGTTTCAAAATCAATTGCTTGCAAGGAACCAAGCAGCTTCCTCAACAGTGCAACTAGCTGGTTACTTGAGCAATGTTGCCCTGAGCATCTATCCATGCTCTCCGCTCATGCTTGTCTGTCTGACCGGCCCAGTTACTCCAGTATTTGTACCTGTTTTTTGTAAACCAACATTTGCAGTTTGTTGTGTCCACAGTTAATTCATGCCACCCAGAGCGGTCGGCACAGCAATAACATTGGCCTCAGCTCCAGAATGGAAAGGCAACCAGAGATTCTTAGCTTAGTCTAGTTTGGAGATCCAGCGCAGAAACAGGCCCTTCGGCTCATCGAGTCCACACCGACCAGCGATCCCCGCACACTCGCACTATCCTACACTAGGGGCTGTTTATAATTTTAATCAAAACCTGTTAACCCATAAACCTGCACGGCTTTGGAGTGTGGGAAGAAACCGGAGCACCCGGAGCAAACCCACGCAGATCACAGGGAGAACGTACAAACTCTGCACAGACAGCACCTGTAGTCAGGATCGAACCTGGGTTTCAAGCGCTGTGAGGCAGCAACTCCACTGCTGGGTCACTGTTGAATATTAGCACGGCCTCCATACATGTGTGTGAGGCTAGTTGAACAGATACGTTTGTGTCTAGTTGAACGGATGATCCCTGCTCAATATCCAGATACACAAATTGTCTCCTTGCAAATGACAAGCTGGTAGAGCCACCCAGAACCAGACACCAAGTCAATCATGACCTTGGGTGCTGCCTGTATGGAGTTTGCACGTTTTCCTTGTGACCATGTGGGTTTCCTCCGGGTGCTCCGGTTTCCACCCATATCCCCAAAACATGGTAGGTTGGTAAGTTAATTCGCCGGTAAATTGCTCAGCGTGTCCACAGATACACGTGTATGCAGAGGTGGCTCAGATACGCAGCGGTAGAGTTGCTGCCTTGCAGCGCCAGAGACCCAGGATCGATCCTGACCACGGGTGCTGCCTGTACGGAGTTGTACGTTCTCCCTGTGACCGCGTGGGTTTTCTCTGGGTGCTCAGGTTTCCTCCCACACTCCAAAGACGTACAGGTTTGTAGGCTGATTGGCCCCTGTAAAATTGTAGTGTAGGATAGTGTATGGGGATCGCTGGTCAGCATGGACTCTTAGCTCTTGGAGCTAAAGGAATCAAGGGATCTGGGGGAAAAACAGGAACAGGGTACGGATGTTGGGTGATCAGCCATGACGTTATTGGCTCAAAGGGCTGAAGGGCCTCCTCCAGCACCTATTGTCTATGTTCCCATGACTCGGTGGGCTAAAGGGTCAGTTTCTGTCCTGCATCTTTGAAGCAAACGTCTAGAGTCCAGAATCAAAAGAGGAATTAATGGAAATGCAGGAAGAATAAAATGTAATTTGTGTAAAAACAAAACGACTGCTGTGTGGTAGGAGCGGACTCAATGGGCCGAAGGGCCAGTTTCTGCTCTGTATCACGACGACACTTTGACCAATTATCCCCTGCAAGTGAGAAGCTGCACAAGCCAATAGTCCCTGTATGTGAAGGTCCTTTGGAAACATAGACCACTTCACACATCTCGCTGGCATCGCCCCAGCCAACATCAGACGAGAAGCAGCCACGCCGGCCCTCTCTCGAAAGGCACGGACCAGTGAATCCCACCTCCTCCATCAGATCGTCACGGAGACACCGCGACGAGTGCGCCTCGAGTCACGGCGCCCCTTTGCCACGCAAGCCCAAGAGCTCCTCTGCACAACACCGGCTGACGCTTCCAAGGCCGCCTGGGTCAAGACAAGATGGAGAGACCAGTGGAAGTCAGCGGAACCATCTAGGCTACACCAGTACATCAATGACCCCATGGACGTCCCTACCCAGGACCTGCCCTGAAAGCAGCGGACAACCCTCAACCGCTTGAGGACAGGCGTCGGACACTATAGAGTAGCGATGAAGAGGTGGGGCCTCATGGACAGCGAGAGGCTCCTGCGAGTGTGGAGACCCAATAGAGCACGTAGTCACCAGTTGCCCCAAACACCGGCCACCCAATGGTGAACGAGGTCTGATTGACCCGGACGATGACACGTTGGCCTGGCTCGCCACAACGGAGCTGCAGGTCTAAAAGACACACGCCAGACCGACGAAGGAGGGAAACACCGCTGAATGAACGCAGACAACAGGGAGGAAATTCCCCAGCTCAGTCATCGGCCGATCGATGCACAAGGTATGTGACACACGAGACCACAGAACCAACTCGTGTGAGAAAATAAGAAACGGCTTATCTTCTTGGACCAAGGTCGGACTTTTAGAAACATAGAAATTAGGTGCAGGAGTAGGCCATTCGGCCCTTCGAGCCTGCACCGCCATTCAATATGATCATGGCTGATCATCCAACTAGTATCCCGTACCTGCCTTCTCTCCATACCCTCTGATCCCCTTAGCCACAAGGGCCACATCTAACTCCCTCTTAAATATAGCCAATGAACTGGCCTCAACTACCCTCTGAGGCAGAGAGTTCCAGAGACACACCACTCTCTGTGTGAAAAAAGTCCTTCTCATCTCGGTCCTAAAGGATTTCCCCCTTATCCTTAAGCTGTGACCCCTTGTCCTGGACCTCCCCAACATCGGGAACAATCTTCCTGCATCTAGCCTGTCCAACCCCTTAAGAATTTTGTACGTTTCTATAAGATCCCCCCTCAATCTCCTAAATTCTAGAGAGTATAAACCGAGTCTATGCAGTCTTTGTTCATAAGACAGTCCTGACATCCCAGGAATCAGTCTGGTGAACCTTCTCTGCACTCCCTCTATGGCAATAATGTCCTTCCTCAGATTTGGAGACCAGAACTGTACGCAATACTCCAGGTGTGGCCTCACCAAGACCCTATACAACTGAAGCAGAACCTCCCTGTTCCTATACTCAAATCCTTTTCAGAGACTTGAAAATTTAAAGATGGCGTTGGAATGTGGAACTCTGCGGCTGGTCCGTGGAGGGTCAAGAGTCCACAGTCTAGAGAGTTTATTGTCGTGTGTCCCTGACAGGACAATGAAATTCTTGCTTTGCTTCAGCACAACAGAACATAGTAGGCATTGACTACAAAACAGATCAGTGTCAGGGCTCTCACTTAACTTTTTTTCGCTGTTGCCAGCCGGGCAACCGTGGCAGCTTTTTAGGTTGCCAAATGACAGTTTAGGTGGTCATTTAAGACGGTTTGCATGACGCATGTGATTATGTGCTCGGACGAAGTGCGTAGTTACCAGTTGGAATTATGGTCAATAAAGCATTCACATATTATTTCTGCTTCACACACTAAACATATTCACCAATCAAGACATGATATATACCACAATGACATGCAGCAAAATTATAATACAGTACCTCATCTTTTTTTACACATTGCAATTAATGCAATTTCTATTATCTCTTTCCACTTCCAAACAAAACTATGGTTATTCAGCGTATGATCAACCTCGGTGAGACCAGGCACAGGCTTGGCGATCACTTCACACAACACCTCCACTCAGTTTGCAATAACCAACCTGACCTCCCGGTGGCTCAGCACTTCAACTCCCCCTCCCATTCCGAATCCGACCTTTCTGTCCTGGGCCTCCTCCATGGCCAGAGTGAGGCCCACCGCACATTGGAGGAACAGCACCTCATATTTTGCTTTGGTAGTTTACACCCCAGCGGTGTGAACATTGGCTTCTCCAATTTCAGGTAGTCCTTGCTTTCTCCCTCCTTCCCCTCCCATTCCCAGCTCTCCCACAGCCTACTGTCTCCACCTCTTCCTTTCTTTTTCCTGCCCCCCACCCCTCCCGACATCAGTCTGAAGAAGGGTCTTGACCCGAAACGTCACCCATTTCTTCGCTCCATAGATGCTGCCTCACCTGCTGGGTTTCTCCAGTATTTTTGTCTACCCATTCACACAAGTTCTGTTATCCCACTTTCCTCACCCACTCCCTGCACATTAGGGGCAATTTTACAGAGACAAGTTAAACTACAAAGCCAATGTGTCTTTGGGATGTGGGAGGAAACCCACATGCTTGCAGGGAGAATGTGCAAATTCAACACAGACAATGCCCGAGAACAGGATTGAACACAGATCTCTGGCGTGTGAGGCAGCAAGTCTCCAGCTGTGCCACTATATTTTATTTTCCAACACACAAAAAAATGTTGATAAACTTGGTTACCAGAAAAAAGAAACTATCCATTTTCAGTCTTAAATCTCTAAGTGACACAATGTTCCCCTTTACAGCTACAGTATGTTTTAATTCAGTTCAAGACTATGGGGCAGTACATTGGCCATAAAGTTGCTGCCTAAAATTGCCAGAGACCTGGAATTGATCCTGAATGGGTGCTGTCTGTGTGGAGTTTGCTCCTTTTCCCTTTGATCGCATGGGTTTTCTCCGGGTGCTCTTGTTTCCTTCCACATACCAAAGTTGTGCAGGAACCTTTTTCAGACCCAACCCATAACGTAATATTTTCCTTTTGTCCAGAGATTCTGTCTGACCTGTTGAGTTCCTCCAGCTTTTTGTGTCTATCTTCAGTTTAAACCAGCATCTGCGGCTCCATCCTACACACACAATACTATATGATAGAACTTTATTAATCCCAGGAGGGAAATTCTATTATATATACATATATTCATATATAAATATACACCGTTTTGTTTTCTCGTTTATAACATTGTTTACAGAGTACTATGTTTACATATTCTGTTGTGCTGCTGCAAGTAAGGATTTCATTGTTCTAACTGGGACATTAGAGAATAAAACACTCTTGACTTACGTCGCTAATGTGTGGGATACAACTAGTATACGGGTGATCGGTGGGCGGCATAGACTCGGTGGGCCGAAGGGCCTGTTTCCACTCTGTATCTTTAAATTAAACTACAAACACTAAAACCAGAGGAAATCTAAAGAAACGTCACCCAATTTCTTCTATTCAGAGATGCTGGCTGCTCCATGGAGTTCCCCCGCACAATTAAAGCATGGAATAGTCTTCACCCTACCATAGGTACCCAACCAGACGCAACTAAATTTAAGGCAACTCTTTTTCCCCCAAGAACCCTTTTTTGCTTAAGTCCAAGTCAAGAGTCGAGTTTTATTGTCCAGTTTCCCAGATAGGGCAATGACATTCTTGCTTGCTGCAACACAGCAGAATATGTAAACATAATACAGAGCAGGAGATAAAAGTTCAGTACACACATACAACACCAAGACCATATATACACCATAATACACATGTATATATATGTATGTTTGGTGTATATGTAACACACACACATATATATACACACACACACATATATATACACATATATATACACACACATACATATATACACACACGCATACATATACACACACATACATATACACACACACACATACACACACACTCATACATATACACACACATATACACACACACATATACATATATACACACACACACATATATATACACACACACATATAGATATATATATATATATATATACACACATATACATATACATATACATATATATATATATATACAGAATAAATAAACAGATGAAGTGCAATAGGCTATTATTTTACAGAGTTTGGAGTTTGGTGGAGGTGAGTTAAATTCCATTTGGAATATTTTTGGAGGACCAGGAAACCAGAAGCAAGAGTTACTGCCTTGGTTTTCAGCGGTTGTGGCGACCAGACAGCAATGGCGGCCAGATCTCCCATCATGCAAAGGGAGGGAGAAAGTGCCCAGCGCCGACCAGTTGCCGCGGCAGTGGGCATGTGCAAGGCGGCCTGTCGTGCCGGCGGATGAGCAGCGAGCAGAGAGCGGAGAGCCGGCGGCCCGAGACGGAGAGTTACAGAGAGAGAGAGAGGTCGAGAGATAGAGAGGGGGGCCGCTCAGAGTTGCTTGCCAAGCCGGGCAAAATGGGACAGCTGTTAGGTTGCCCGACGGCACTTTAGGTTGCCATTGGCATCCGGGCAACCGCTAATTTCGAGCCCCGTGTGTGTCCATATAAGCATTATATACGTAAATACACACATGAATAAATAAACTGATAAAGTGCAAATAACAGATAAAGGGGTATTAATGTTCAGAGTTTTGTCCGGGCCACGTTTAATAGCCTGATGGCTGTGGGGAAGTAGCTATTCCTGAACCTGGTCTATTGTACTCATGCGATTTGACAGGACAGCATGCAGCACACACGTTTATTTGTATCTCTACACATCTAACAATAAACAAACTAGACTAAACCTCACGTTCTACCAGGCAGCAGTCATCCCTGCCCTCAGATATATTTCTGTGACACGGGCTACACGCAGCAGACATCTGTGTAGATACTACAAACACAGGCTCCACAAACTTCTCCAAATTCACTGGTCGGATGTGAACCAACGTCAGTGAGCTTTCCCATGCCAATATCCCCAACACCCCAGACCACATTGTTAGCATGCCGGACACCAGATACTCCACTGCAAATATATCCAACCTAGATATATTCTTCAACGCTGCCTCAGCAAGGGTGGCACAGCGGTGTGGTTGCTGCCTTACAGCGTTAGAGACCGGGGTTCGATCCTGACCACCAACGCTCATCTGTACGGAGTTTGTACGTTCTCCCCGTGACCTGCATGGGTTTTCTCAGATGGCCAATAGACAATAGGTGCAGGAGTAGGCCATTCGGCCCTTTGAGCCAGCACCGCCATTCACTGTGATCATGGCTGATCATCCACAATCAGTTTCATCTCCGGTTTCATTCCACAGATGTACAGGTTTGTAGGTTCACTGGCTTGGTATAAGTGTAAATTGTCCCTAGTGTGTGTAGGATAGCGTTAATATGTGGAGATCATTGGTCAGTGCGGACTCGATGGGCCGAAGGGCCCGTTTCCGTGCTGCAAAACATTATGATTCCAAAAATTTAAACCAAGAATTATCTGCTGTTCCGCTTCATTACATCATCTGAGGTTTTTAAACATCCAGTTCGATTCCAGACTGTCAATGGAATGGGATGAGGTGTTAAATCAGCCCTCAATCTGTGGACAGGATTCCCACTTTCAGCAGCGTCAGCGAGGTGTCACAACAGGCAGAGCTGCTGCCTCACAGTTCCAGCAGCCTGCCAGCTCAATCCTGACCTCTGGTGCTGTCTGTGCGGAGTTTGCACGCACTCCCTTTCACCATGAGGAGAGGAGAGGGCAGCACAGTGGCACAGCAGTAGAGCTGCTGCCTTAAGGGCCTGTCCCACTTTACCGAGTTACTCACAAATTCTTCCCCTCGATTCAAACTCGGAGAATTACGGTAATAGCCAGCCGTAGGTACCCGGGGCTATTTTATTTAAACTCGTGAACATTATTCAAGCGGCTGAAAAAATGTCCCGACCCACTTGATGCCCCGAGTTCCTACGGCTGGCATTACGAGTCGATACGGAATATCTACGGACTGCTAAGGCCTCCTACGGACTCGCTACAGACTCGCTACGGACATTCTCCAAGTCATATGTTGATCATTTTATTTATTATTGTCTTTTACCTACCAATGTCACTTTTATCTTAACTGTTTTTTACCTTAATCGCATTGCTGAGGTGACCCGTTGTCTTGTCAAACACATTTCATTGTTCCGTTGACCCTGTGTTAAACTACACATGACAAATAAAACCTGAACTGAACTGAATCAAGGGGAAAACTTTGGAGAATTTGTGAGTAACTCGGGAAAGTGGAACAGGGGCTTTACACACCAGAGACCCGGGTTTGCTCCTGCTCCTGCTGTCTGTACAGAGTTTGGCTTTTCTCCCCGTGACCACGTGGGTTTTCTCCGGGTTCCTCCCACACTCCAGGGATGTGCAGGCTTGTTGGCCTCTGTAAATGTATAAATTGTCCCTAGTGTGCAGAATAGTGCTAGTGTATGGGGTGATCACTGGTCGGCACGGACTTAATGGGCTGAAGGGCCCGTTTCCACGCTGTTAGTCTAAAGTCTTCCTCTAGATGCTCTGGTTTCCTCCCACATCCTAAAGACATGCTGGGGGATTGATTGGCTACCAAGTTGCCCTACTGTGGAAGCGAGGGCTAGAATCTGGAAGGGAAGGAATGGAAATACAGGGAGAATTAGTTCAGGTGGAAAGGTTGTTGGTCAGTGTAGACTTGATGGGCCGAAGGGCATGCTTTCATGCTGAGTGCCTCTACAACCGAGTCTATAAATACCAGCATATCAATAGACAATAGGTGCAGGAGTAGGCCATTCAGCCCTTCAGAGCCAGCACCGCCAATGTGATCATGGCTGATCATCCCCAATCAGTACCTCGTTCCTGCCTTCTCCCCATATCCCCTGACTCCGCTGTTTTTAAGAGCCCTATCCAGCTCTCCCTTGAAACCATCCAGATAACCTGCCTCCACCGCCCTCTGAGGCAGAGAATTCCACAGACTCACACTCTCTGTGAGAAAAAGTGTTTCCTCGTCTCCGTTCTAAAAGGCCTACTCCTTATTCTTAAACTGTGGCCCCTGGTTCTGGACTCCCCCAACATCGGGAACATGTTTCCTGCCTCTAGCGTGTCCAAGCACTGTATTTTTCACACAGAGAGTGGTGAGTCTCTGGAATTATCTGCCACAGAAGGTAGTTGAGGCCAGTTCATTGGCCATATTTAAGAGTTAGATGTGGCCCTTGTGGCTAAAGGGATCAGGGGGTATGGAGAGAAGGCAGGTACAGGATGCTGAGTTGGATGATCAGCCATGATCATATTGAATGGCGGTGCAGGCTCGAAGGGCCGAATGGCCTACTCCTGCACCTATTTTCTATGTTTCTATAATCTTATATGTTTCAATGAGATCCCCTCCATACTTCTAAACTCCAGAGTGTACAAGCCCAGCTGCCCCATTCTATCAGCATCTGACAGTCCCGCCATCCCGGGAATTAACCTTCTTAGATCATGCAGCAGTAATCTCGTTTCAAAGATTTATCATCAGCTGAAGCGAGGATAACACTACACTTCTTAAGATTCATCGCTGCAAAGCCATTCACAGCCCAACTTCCCCACGACAGGCACTGTGGGAAACCCTGGGAACGTCTGTGAGATTCAATCCATCAATTGCCACAGCTCAGGGACAGCACACTAATGCTTAGATGGGAAAAATATGATTTATTGACTTGCTGAATTACAGATTGCTAGGCATCCTTGAACAACATAGAAGGTTGTGTACACAATCAGGGCTAACATTCCCGCTACTTAAAATAATGCAATCAACCGATCCATCAAACCCGAAGCTTCAGGGACTTCAGTGGCGCTCACAAAACTGAAGGGAAAGAGGCAGCATATGTGAATTCGGTGAAGTATGTGAAAAATGCAAGCCTGTGGTTAAAAAAACATCTAATCTACTCATTACATGCTGTTCACATTGGTCCTATTTGTGAGAGAGAGCTGGTGACAACATTGTAAGCTTCAGGCTGAAGGGAACCTTCAAGGGTTCAATTTGGTTTATTGTCACGTGTTCCATGGTACAGAGAAATGCTTTTGTGCAGGACCCGCTGAGTTACCCCAACCTTTTGTGTCTATCTTCGGTTTAAACCAGCATCTGCAGCTCCTCTTTAGCATTTCTGGGGAACATGGATAGACCACATCTCAGGCCCAACCCAAACCGATTCCTATCCATGTTCTCCAGAGCTGCTGCCGGACCCGCTGAGTTACTCCGGCACTTTGTGTGGCTTTTTTTCAGAAGTACATAACTGGCTGCTAAATAGTCGATCCAGCTGCAGGCATTCAATTCATGGAAAATTCTAGCTCTGGTTAATTTATCGATTTGAATATTAATAGTCACACTTCACACTACATCATTTATTTGGTATGATGTTTGGTGGAAATATCGTGGGCTGAAGGGCCTGTTCTGTGTTCCACGTTTACCCGGATTAAATCCGTAGCGTCAGAGGGAGAGGGTGCAAACTCCAGTCAGAGATCATCGGAGGCAAGGATTGAACCCATGAGCTGTGAGCCAACCACTCCACTTCCTGCACCACTTCAGTACATGACACCACTGCAATGCCTACAACTTCCCTCATTTAAACAAGGGGTACAGAGTGAAAATAATGCTCTAACTTCAAGTAACCCTTGAATTTCCTCTCTCTCCATCCCTCCCCTTCCCAGTTCTCCGACCAGCCTTACTGTCTCCCACTACATTTTATCGCTGTTTGCCGTGTTGTCGTTCCAGCTAAATATAACCCGTTCTACATTTTTCTTGATCTCCATTCCCTTTCTCCTATTTTCACCCCTTACACTTCCTTATCTATGTATCTCCCTCTCCCCCCGACATCAGTCTGAAGAAGGGTCTCGACCCAAAACGCCACCCATTCCTTCTCCCCAGAGATGCTGCCTATGACTCCAGCATTTTTGCAGCAGCTCTTGCTGCCAGAGTTACTCCAGCATTTTGTATCTATCTTTGGTTGAAGCCAGCAACTAACTGCAGTTCCTTCTTACACAGAGTGGATATAAAATTCTGAGTGTCATTTATAAAATTCCAAAAATGTTATTGACATAGTGCAGAGGATAAACAAGATATGAAGAATGCATTTAGTGCAAAAACGGCAATGTATGCGCACACTTAGCTGCTGTAAATGTTAATTTACAATTTGAGAAGGTAAATCCTTTCTGCAAACTCTCCTTATCAATGCTGAATCAAAAACACTGCTCTGTTTCTTCTTCGTACAGCAATTTAAAGTGCCGTCTCTTACACTGCTCCACATTCCTGCAGTCCTCGTTCCACTTACAATATTTTGTCAATATATTCTGTCCTGGAATGCAAGAACTATGCAGACACAGAAAGCTGGAGTAACTCAGCGAGACAGGCAGCGTCTCTGGACGGAAGGAATGGCTGTTATTTTGGATCGAGACCCTTCTTCACACGACCTTTGATTTAAACCAGCATCTGCAGTTCTTTCCCACATATGTAGACTAGGAAGCAGAAGCTGCACTTCCGGAAAATAACCAGACAAAGAGAATGAGAAACTCTCGCAGAAATAGCCACGCAGATAACAGATTCAAAATGAGCAAAACCTGTCTGATCTTGCTTAAGTTGAAGAAAAACTCAGTGTGGGCCCTTTCTGACGCCCTTCCCGATCAGTTAGTATGTTTGTGTCTAATGAGTTGCAGAATAGTCACTGAACTGTACGCAAAACGAGAATTTCACTCTACTTGGGTGAATGCGGATATCGAGCAACATTGAAGCACGGTGGCGCAGCGGTAGAATTGCTGCCTAATGCCCCTGTCCCACTTAGGAAACCTGAACGGAAACCTCTAGAGACTTTGGCCCCACCCAAGGTTTCCGTGCGGTTCCCGGAGGTTTTTGTCAGTCTCCCTAATGGTCGAAAGTGGTTTCCGTTTTAAAAATCGGTAATTTTTTAGTCAAAGCTGTTTACGATGCTAGTTGAAGGTGGTTGCTGGAGGACAAAAACCTCCGGGAACCGCACGGAAACCTTGGGTGGGGCGCAAAGTCTCCAGAAGTTTCTGTTCAGGTTTCCTTTTTAGTGGGACAGGGGCATTAGTGGGACAGGGGCATTACCGCCCGAGACTTGGGTTCAATCCCGGCTACGGGTGCTGTGTGTGTGCGCGGAGTTTGTACGTTCTCATCGTGACCGCGCGGGTTTTCTCCGAGATCTTCTGTTTCCTCCACACACAGACAATACCCAAGGTCAGGGTCAAACCTGGGGCTCCCAAGCCATCGGACATTATTCTTGAGCTTCATCTCCTTTGATGTCTCATTTTCACACTTTACCCTTCGCTGTGAGGTAGCATCTCCACCAGCTGTGCCACCATGCTGCCCTTCAATGAAATGGCATCTTTCTGAAGGCCCTTGTAATAAAGTACTTGATCTAATGAACAAACAATGAACACGAAAAGTTTGGAGTAACTAAAAATAGATCAACCATGATTGAAAGGTAGTGTGGACTCGATGGGCTGAATGGCCTAATCCTGCTATGCCTTATGCTGGAGTTTCTCAGCATCTCTAGAGAACATCACCTATCCACGTTCTCCAGAGAAGCTGCCCGACCTGCTGAGAAACTCCAGTATATGACGTAGGAGCAGGATTAGGCCATTCAGCCCATCTACTCTGCCTTTCAATCACGTCCGATCGATTTTTCCCCTCTCAATCCCATTCACCTGCCGATATCCCTCGATGCCCTTCCTAAATCACAAAACTTCACCGCCCCAATACTTTTCAAATAAAACCCAGTGTCTTTATTGTTAAATCTGCAGTCACGCATTTCTAATTCGTAGTCATAGAGTGATATAGTGAAGAAACAGGCCCTTCGGCCCAACTTGCCCATACTGGCCAACACGTCCCAGCTACACTAGTCCCACCTGCCTGTGTTTGGTCCATATTCCTCCAAACCCGTCCTATCCATGTACCTGTCTAACTGTTTCATAAATGATGGGATAGTCCCAGCCACAACTACCTCCTCTGGCAGCTCGTTCCATACACCCACCACCCTTTGTGTGAAAATGTTACTATTAAATCTTTTCCCCTTCACCTTGAACCTTTGCCCTCTGGTCCCCAATTCCCCTACTCTGGGTCGGAGACTCTGTGCATCTACACGATCTATTCCTCTCATGATTTTATACACCTCCATCAGATCACCCCTCATCCTCCTGTGCTCCAAGGAATAGAGACCTAGCCTACACATCCTCTCCCTGTAGCTCACACCCTCTAGTCCTGGTAAATCTTCTCTGAACCCTTTCAAGCTTGACGATATCTTTGCTGTAACACGGCGCCCAGAACTGAACACAATACTCTCAATGCGGTCTTAGCAACATCTTATACAACTGCAACGTGACCTCCCAACTTCTAGACTTTGCAAAGATAGCTTTCCAATTCCTAGTAAAATGTATTTGAGTTGGACAAAAATTGGTGAAAAATGTCAAGCAAGATCTGTGCAGATTGCAAAAGCTGCGTCAGTGGACTGAAGTTACTTTTTCTGGACTAGATGTAGAGCAGCAGTATCTAAAAGCTCGGGGACAAAGGCTGGGTGGCCTCCAAACCTCCAGCCACGGATGAACCAGCAGGAAACAACTTGAAGTTGAGACAAGGCAGAAGGAAACTAAATTCTGTAGACATACTACCAAATAAAAGCCAGAGATGTTTACACACCAGAGGTCAGACATAGTTCAGGTCAACACAAACTCTCACCAGGATGAATTTTATGCATCTATTGAAGCTCAGTAGGGAACGTACGCAATATTAGACCATCACATTCCTACCTTCCCAACTCTTCTCCTATTTCATAAAACTCCTCCACCTTCTCCTGCTTAAAGGAAGCCATGCCAGATGTCTTCATTTGTTGCCAACCCCACAGACCACGGCACTCAAAGACGGTCGCAGTCCGCTCTCAATGGCCAGCGTCCAGCATCTGCGAAACAAGAATACAGAACTCAGACAACATTGCAGTTGGAGGGAGACGCGGAGAACAGGGCGATGGTAAAATACTTCAACGGTGTGCAAAGCGGCGTTGAATTCACGAGTAAAAAGCCAAAGTGCTGGAGGAACTCTGCAGGTCAGGCAGCATCTGGGGAAGGAATGGCTAGGCTACGTTTCTTGTTTATAATTTGATGTGATAAAAGTGCAAATTCTATAAAACTCGTTACCACAACAACTGCTGGCGGGTGAACTCGAGAGAATGTGGCTTATGATAAAGAAAGAGATTTCATTGTCCCTACCGCAGAATCTGCTGACACTTCAGTCAGTTTGCTGTGATTCTCGACTACCCACTGCAGAAGGAGCCGACAGAGGTGGCAGTTGATGCAGGTACTCTGGCAAAACGAGCGAGCTCGGTGCTGGGGGCTCGGTGGGGGATGTGCTTGAGAGGCGTATGAGGAACAAGGTGCTAGTCATCCTCGGTCTCGACCCTTCTTCAGTCTCAACCCGAAACGTCGCCTATCTCCTTCGTTCCTTAGATGCTGCTGCACCCGCTGAGTTTCTCCAGCTTTTTGTGTAACCCTCGATTCTCCAGCATCTGCAGTTCCTTCTTTAACACAACTGCTAGTCATCCTCGACAACTCCGGGCACCCCCTCCATAAAACTCTGGAGGGGCAAAAGAGCAGACGGGAACAACAACTGCCTCCTCTCCCTGCGCTGGAGAATGGAGCGGTTCAGGAGATCCTTCACCCCTGCAGCAATTAGATTTTATAATACTGACCGCTAGGCTGTAGGGGGATGAATTGCATTTTTAATAGGTAATTATTGGGTCTTTTTAAGTATTTATTGCTTTCATGTATTGGCCATGTTGTATTTTATGTTTTTTTTGTCTGAATGTGTGGGTTTGTTGGTTGGGGGCTTCTGGACATCTGAATTTCCCTGATGGGACCAATAAAGTAGTTATTATCATTATTACTTCAACAACAGTTAGAGTAATAGGTACATGGATAGGATAGATTTAGAGGGATATTGGCCAAATGCAGGCAGATGGGATTAGAATGGATGGGGCATCTTGGGGCCAAGGGCCTGTTTTCCACGCTGTGTGACTATAACACAGCATGGAAACATATCAAGCATAGGCATGCCACCACTTGTTCAGAGAAACTTCCTTTGATCTGGTATGTTGTTGGTTCACATGCTTGATCAATGGTGTTTTATCATTAATGTCTTATTATTATTATTATTAATGTTTAGTGTTTTCTGAGTCATTCGGAACTGTCATTATATGTCATGTTGTTACTTGTGGGCGGAGCACCAAGGCAAATTCCTTGTATGTGAATACTTGGCCAATAAACTTACTTACAATCCAGCATTTTGTGTCGATCTTCAATTTAAAACAGCATCTGCAGTTCTTTCCTACACAAACATTCTTTGTCAAGTGTAGGGTTTTTCAACCCCTTTGACCTGAAATATAAATTCAGTTTCTCTCTGATCAGCCACGATCACATTGAATGGCGGTGCTGGCTCGAAGGGCCAAATGGCCTCCTCCTGCACCTATTGGCGATTGTCTCTCCACGGATGCCAACTGACCTGCTGGGTATTTCCAGCATTTTTCTTTTAACCTATTAAGACGATGCAGATCGCGCTGGCTGTCTTTTTAAGCTCTTCGTTACAAAACTGGGAATTCAGACAACAGGATAATTCAAAACTCAAGCAATTCCGCTTAAAAAGACAGAAAGTAGAATAAGCAATGTTTAATCCTTGGAGGGAACCACCAGATTAATGAAAGTGGAAAAAAAATACTGCGTAAATCTAATTGAAGAAAGTGTTTTCTAACTGAGGTCCCTGGTCAGATCAAAACTGGTATTTTCACAATTAATCTTTTGAAGGAAAAATGTACGTTAAAACCTAGCACAACTTAACCAGACTTTGTTATCCTCTGTACGAAAAGCCTGACCCTCGTCTCCCCTTTAAATCTTTGTCCTCCAGTTACAGATGTTCCCAACCGAGGAAAAAGACTAACATGCACCTTATCGACATACATGTGCAGAGATCGTTGGTCGGCACGGACTCGGTGGGCCGAAGGGCCTCTATCCGCGCTGTATCTCTAAACTAAATTAAAAACACCTAAATTCCAGCAATTGGGAATGACAATCTTAGACTAAAGGCAACAAGGTCAGAGGTAGGTACATGCACCCATTTTACAGGGTTCAAATCCATGCAAAACTCCTCCGATATTGAGCAAGGAAGGAACCGCAGAGGCTGAAGATGGACACAAAATGCTGGAGTAACTCAGCGAGACCGGCAGCATCTCTGGAGATGTTTCAGGTCGGAAGTCTTTCCCAGTCTAAAGAAGAGGCCGACCCAAGACACCGCCCATTCCTTTTGACCCGAGATGCTGTCTGTCCCACTGAGTTACTCCAGGGTTTTGTGTCTATAGTCTGATATTAAAGCAGTTTCTGCTCGCATGGAACACACAACGTTTTCCCACACACGTACCAAGCAACAGCCATTGCCAACTAAATGCCTCTCAATGACCTTCAGTGTTAAAATTGCTCACTATCCCAGGAGTCAGAGGTTCAGCTGGGCCACCTACAGTGACCTCGAGCGGGTCAGATGCCAGATGTTGCGTGGAAGTGGCTTCCTCCGTTCCTCAGCCTCCTTGCCTGCCAGGCACTAACACTTTGACGGGAGACTTTGACCGTTGGCGTGTCTGTGATGAGACTCGGTTTGGGGCCAGAGTGAACCATGAACTCTGCAGAAACAGCAACGTTTCCTTGACCTCGGCACCGCTACGATCAACAGACCAGGGTCAAGGAAAGAGCGTTCACGTCGGTCGTGGCCCCGTCTACAACAATCTTTGCACCAGCACGTACAAGAAGCACAAGACAGACACCACTGTGTGCAGACGCCAACAAGTGTGTTCAGCTCTGGCTGAACATAGAACATAGAAACATAGAAAATAGGTGCAGGAGGAGGCCATTCGACCCAGCACCGCCATTCATTGTGATCATGGCTGATCGTCCCCTATCAAAAACCCGTGCCTGCCTTCTCCCCATATCCCTCGACTCCACTAGCCCCTAGAGCTCTATCCAACTCTCTCTTAAATCCATCCAGTGATTTGGCCTCCACTGCCCTCTGTGGCAGGGAATTCCACAAATTCACAACCCTCTGGGTGAAAAAGTTTTTTCTCACCTCAGTCTTAAATGGCCTTACCCCTTTATTCTAAGACTGTGTGGCCCCTGGTTCTGGACTCGCCCAACATTGGGAACATTTTTCCTGCATCTAGCTT
The DNA here is from genome assembly GCA_963514005.1 of Raja brachyura. Next base: position 10,673,029 of record OY740820.1, read on the forward strand.
GTCCAGTCCTTTTATAATTTTATATGTTTCTATAAGATCCCCCCCCTCAACTCCAGTGAATACAAGTGTGCAACCTCTAATCTTGAGTGTGGACTCACTCGACAAGAAGAATCATCAGACCGAGAGATAAACTGCAGCCACGAGTGTTTTTGAGTGTCAGGAGTAATGGGGAGGAAGGCAGGAGAATGGGGTTAGGAGGGAGAGATAGATCCCGCATTTTCCAGTCTAAAGAAGAGTCCGACCCAAGGCACCACCTATTCCTTTTCTCCCGAGATGCTGTCCGACCCACTGAGTTACTCCAGCTTTGTGTGCCTATCCTCTGATGATGACACAGTTTCTGCTCACATGGAACACATAATGTTTTCCCACACACAAGTACCAAGCACGGTTGAATGGCAGAATAGACTGGATGGGCCGAATGGCCAAATTCTTACGAACTCAATGAAACTTATTTGCAACAAAACACATCTCAAACCCATGATCCCCAAACGGCAAAGGGTTGGAACGCACAATGTTTCTAACAGATCAAGGTGCAGAGTTTGTGGAACGGGTTGGTTAGATAACTACTGCCACTTGTACGGAGGTACAGGGAGATGTTTTATGGCGTAGACCCTTCCTCAGACATTCTGGAGTGGTTAGTGGTGATCTCCTGTCCAGAGCTGGCCCAGCACAGCTCAGGCGGCATGTGAAGCAAAACCCATTCCTTCTCTCCAGAGATGCCGCCTGTCCCACTGAGTTAAGGGCCTGTCCCACCAGCATGCAACTCCATGCGATGAGCGCGATCAAACTCGAAGCGGGGGCTGCGCGGAGGTCAGGTGATCCCCTGTACTGGGCCGTTCCCACCAGCATGCGTCTGCATGCGGCAAGCGCGACCAAATCGGCAGTAGGGGCCGCACGGAGGTCGGGTGAGTGGCGCAACGCGGCGCAAAGTGAGGCGAACTTGGAGCGAAGTCTAAGGTAAGTTCGCCAGGACAGAGAGGGACACACAGAGAGGGGCACAGAGCCACACACACACACACAGAGGGCCACGGAGCCACACACATAGAGGGTCATGGAGGCACCTACAGATAGGTTCACGGAGGCATGACGTTGAGGCGATGTGTAATGCGTCGAGGCGACTGCGAGCCGACAAGCCGTTGCCGCGCGGAATTTTTGAACAGTCAGTTTTTCGGAGCCCCGCGCGATGTCGGGACGAACTCCGCACAATTCTGCACGGCTCCGGCGATCGAAGTGGGACCGGCCCCGCGACGCCGGACGGCTCAAGCGACCACTTTAGGTCGCGCTCATCGCATAGAGTTGCATGCTGGTGGGACAGGCCCTTTACTCCAGTATTTTGAGCCTACACGGGACTTCTCCCCTTCACAAGCTGCTGGCAGCTTCCTACGTCAATAATGACAAGGATCATACATTCCTTTACCACAAGTTCTGGCCTGTTTCGTTGGCCTAATAAACTTCATAAAATGAAACATCCATCTAGTGAATTTGGCAACTCTTAAATAATTTCCATTCTCTATTTTAAATTGGAATGACACAGTGTCAGGCCAACACAAAACGCTTGCTTCTCCTCACTAATCATGTAACACATCACTTGACTGATATCTTGCTGAGTCATGCGTTATGCAAACTCGCAGCTCAGGAGTTACAATAACACACCGGCCAATTTCAAAGGGCAAGGATAACTGCTTGAGCATAATTCTTCAAGCTCTTCTTGATAGGGGACGATCAGCCATGATCACAATGAATGGCGGTGCTGGCTCGAAGGGCAGAATGGCCTCCTCCTGCATCTATTATGTTTCTAAGCACGTGGGAGGAAGTGATGAAGAATGATAAAGAGTTAGAACATAGAAAGATAGAAAATAGGTGCAGGAGTAGGCCATTCGGCCCTTCGAGCCTGCACCGCCATTCAATATGATCATGGCTGATCATCCAACTCAGTATCCTGTGCCTGCCTTCTCTCCATACCCCCTGATCCCTTTAGCCTTAAGGGCCACATCTAACTACAATGAACTGGCCTCAACTACCTTCTGAGGCAGAGAATTCCACAGATTCACCACTCTCTGTGTGAAAAATGTTTTTCTCATCTCGGTCCTAAAAGACTTCCCCCTTATCCTTAAACTGTGACCCCCTTGTCCTGGACTTCCCCAACATCGGGAACAATCTTCCTGCATCTAGCCTGTCCAACCCCTTAAGAATTTTGTAAGTTTCTATAAGATCCCCCCTCAATCTTCTAAATTCTAGCGAGTAGAAGCCGAGGTTCTATAGGAGCAGGGAGGTTCTACTTCAGTTGTACAGGGTCTTGGTGAGACCACACCTGGAGTATTGCGTACAGTTCTGGTCTCCAAATCTGAGGAAGGACATTATTGCCACAGAGGGAGTGCAGAGAAGGTTCACCAGACTGATTCCTGGGATGTCAGGACTGTCTTATGAAGAAAGACTGCATAGACTCGGTTTATACTCTTTAGAATTTAGGAGATTGAGAGGGGATCTTATAGAGACTTACAAAATTCTTAAGGGGTTGGACAGGCTAGATGCAGGAAGATTGTTCCCGATGTTGGGGAAGTCCAGGACAAGGGGTCACAGCTTAAGGATAAGGGGGAAATCCTTTAGGACCGAGATGAGAAGGACTTTTTTCACACAGAGAGTGGTGGGTCTCTGGAACTCTGCCACAGAAGGTAGTTGAGGCCAGTTCATTGGCTATATTTAAGAGGGAGTTAGATGTGGCCCTTATGGCTAAGGAGATCAGAGGGTATGGAGAGAAGGCAGGTACGGGATACTGAGTTGATCAGCCATGATCATATTGAATGGCGGTGCAGGCTCAAAGGGCCGAATGGCCTACTCCTGCACCTAATTTCTATGTTTCTATGTTTCTATGCGTCTATCCAATCTTTCCTCATATGAAAGTCCTGCCATCCCAGGAATCAGTCTGGTGAAGCTTCTCTGTACTCCCTCTATGGCAAGAATGTCTTTCCTCAGATTGGTTGGTTGTCACATGTGCGTGGCACAGTGGCGCAGCGGTAGAGTTGCTGCCTGATTGCACTCACAGCCCCAGAGACCCGGGTTCGATCCCGACTACAGGTGCTGTCAGCACGGAGTTTGTACGTTCTCCCCGCGATCTCTTTTCTCAGAGATCTTTGGTTTCCTCCCACACCCCAAAGACGTACAGGTTTGTAGGTTAATTGGCTTGGTATAAGCGTAAATTGTACCTCGTGTGTGTAGGATAGTGTGAATGTGCGGGGATCACTAGTCAATACGGACTTGATGGGCCGAAGGGCCTGTTTCCGCCCTGTATCTCTGAACAAATCTATCAATGGAACGAGACATTACTCAAAGCCAGAATGTAGAAACAAGGAACTGCAGATGCTGGTTTACAAAAACATAAAGACACAAAGTGCTGGAGTAACTCAGCGGGTCAGGCAACATATTGGGAGGTAAATTTTCGGGTTGGGACCCTTCTTCGAATTCATCCAGTGTTCATAAGTGATAGGAGCAGAATTAGGCCATTCGGCCCATCAAGTCTACTCCACCATTGGCTGATCTATCTTTCCCTCTTATTCCCTGCCTGCTCCCCATAACCCCTGACACCCGCACTGATCAATAATCTATTTATCTCTGCCTTGAAAATATCCACTGACTTGGCCACTGCCTTCATTAGTTTTAGTTTTACAGATACAGCGAGGAAACAGAGCAGTGCAGGAAAAATGTTCCCAATGTTGGGCGAGTCCAGAACCAGGGGCCACAGTCTTAGAATAAAGGGGAGGTCATTTAAGACTGAGGTGAGAAAAAACATTTTTCACCCAGAGAGTTGTGAATTTGTGGAATTCCCTGCCACAGAGGGCAGTGGAGGCCAAGTCACTGGATGGATTTAAGAGAGAGTTAGATAGAGCTCTAGGGGCTAGTGGAGTCAAGGGATATGGGGAGAAGGTAGGCACGGGTTATTGATAGGGGACGATCAGCCGTGATCACAATGAATGGCGGTGCTGGCTCGAAGGGCCGAATGGCCTCCTCCTGCACCTTTTTTCGATGTTTCTATGTAACAGGCCCTTCGGCCCACTGAGTCCGCACGGACCTGCACATTAACACTATCCCACACACACACACACGGGACGATTTACATTAGTACCAAGCCAAATAACCTACAAACCAACACGTCTTTGGAGCGTGGGCGGAAATTGAAGACCTCGAGATGTTCAAAACCCACGCAGGTGACGTGGAGGACGGACAATCTCCGTGCAGACAGCACCCGTAGTCGGGATCGAACCCGGGTCTCAGGCGCTGCCGGCGCTGTAAGGCAGCAACTCTACCGCTGCGCCCTGGACTCCACGGATTCACCACCCACCCATCAGACAGCGGCATGGTTCTCTCCGAGTGATAAAGTACCACCATCGTATGGAAGGTAGCACATCCTAAAATGATCGAAATGCCAGGAGCTTCAAACTATTCCAAATTGTTTCAAATTGAGAGCATAAAGTCTTTGCGAGTGAACTCCCAGGGATTGTAAAGTTGTGCATTAATACGATTAAGAACTCATTCACTGCATTAAGCTGCCCCTGCCTCAAAGGTATTTCAAGTGGAGGAGGAGGAGGAGGAGGTGGTGTGTGTGTGTGTGTGTGTGTGTGTGTGTGTGTGTGTGTGTGTGTGTGTGTGTGTGTGTGTGTGTGTGTGTGTGTGTGTGTGTGTGTGTGTGTGTGTGTGCGTGCGTGTGTGATTCCGCTTGTTCACATTCACACACTGTGGTGGAGTTACAGAGGCAGCATTGACGTCAGCATTTGAGGTCAGTTGTAAGTATATTTTGTGGAAATCCAGCCAGCGGTCAATAAAATAAAAAAGATCATTATTTATGGCCACACGGCCTCAGAGTGCCAGAAGAATCAGAGCGCTAATCTTTGACCATCTGATTAGAAACCGTACTCAAAACCTTCCAAGTCAGACCAGGACAAACTCTCCCACATGGCCATATATCTCTTTGCGTTGAGGATTTCATTTCTCAACCAGACGGCTTGGTTTCCTGTCAATATGTTTTTGGCCGGTGAATAATTAAATACTGGAACACCCATGTGGTTTATGCAGAACGAGCTGTGGTTTATGTAGAATAGAACGAGCGCAAAGCTGATTGTTGTGGGTAGTTTGCAACTTGAAACAGCCCCGACAGGAGATGCGCAGAAATCTCCTGGTCTCCGGAATGTTTTGAGGTGAGAAGCCCCTTGGAGCAAAGATCCTGTAGCCTTGGAGTGCCCAGATCAGGATAACAAGAGCAACGTGACAGAGCTTTAGAGGACAAACATACTCATGCGCACACTATGGAAGAGAGGGGAGGGGGGGAGAGGGGAGAGAGGGAGAGAGGGAGAGAGAGAGGGAAAGAAAAAGAGAGTTAGACTGTTAACTGTTAGAGACATAAAGCAGAGACAGACCCTCACCAAATACAGGTTAAGTGACCACTATTTGCCAGTTGAAAAAGGAAGACAGAAGAGATTCTGGCAAACAAGAGAAAATAGAATATGTGGCCACTGTTTGACAGATGAGGTTGAAACAGAGGTGCACTTCCTCCTAAAATGCAAAATAAATTGACAAAACAAGGAAAACATACTTTGACAAACTCAGTCTGGCAACCCCTGATTTTAAAGAACTAGATTAGTGGTTCCCAAACTTTTTTAGTTCATGGCTCCCTTTGGCTCTTTAATTTTTGTGTGCCCCCCCCCCTGACATTATTAGCGGGAAAAAGTGGCCCCCTTCATTGAACCTGTGGCCCCTAAATCCCCAATTTTTTCTGTGGCCCCCCCCCTGAAATTTGCCATGACCCCTTTGGGGCCATATGGCCCCAGGTTGGGAATCACTGAACTAGACGATACACCAAAACAAAGAATTATCCTTGGTGAAGGAAATACGGCCCATCTTGGTGCACAATACGTAACAGTATGCCATAACCTGAGAGACGGTGAATAACCAACATGTACATATGCACGCACACACTACTTGACAATAAGAAATTAATATTGAATTGCTAAACTTGCTGTTGTGTTGTACTGCTTACAGCTGCAAGAACGTGTAGCATCGATAAAGGGCTCTAGGTCTATTGCGAGTGTGTGTACAGGGACATATCTATCCATGCACTGTATACTTGCATTTATATTTATGCATTTTAAATATGTATGTTATGTTTTATACTTTGGCAATATAACGATGTATTTTATCATGCCAATAAAGTTTTTTAAATTGAAAATTTGAAAATTGAAAAGACAGGGGGGAGAGAAGGGGGGGGGGAGAGAGGGGGGGGAGAACACACAGGGCTGGGGGGAGGGGTGGGTGGGAGTCATGGTAAATGTCCACTGATGTTTAACTAGCGATATATAAAAGGTCATCGTCCCCAGTTTCCTCCCACACTCCAACGAGTACAAGGTTAATAGTCCCCTGGTGCGAGCAGCATGTGGACTGAGCGGATAAAGGTTTGCACAACACGGGTCTGCGACCCTGCTTGAAGTGGGAGCTGTGGTTGACTCGATGATATCTGTCTATCTGTACCTCTGGTTATTGATTCAGTAAAGGACTCGGTTCGTTCACCCTATCTACTCCCATCGTGGTCTTATACAGGTCTAGAATGTTGCCCCCCGCACTATCCTGCACACTAGGGACAATTTACAATTTTACCAAAAAGCCAATTAACCTACAAAAATATCTCTCGTTTCCCTTTGATTCTCAGTCTGAAGAAGGGCCTCGACCCGAAACGTCACCTATTCCTTTTCTCCAGAGATGCTGCCTGACCCGGCTAGTTACTCCAGCTTTCTGTGTCTACGTTTGGTTTTACCAGCATCTGCAGTTCCCTCGTACATATTTAACCTACAAACCTGTAGTCATTGGAGTGTGGGAATCCGGATCAGCCGGAGACGGTGAGCTGTTACAGATCGGTAGTCGAGCATCAGTGCCCATTTACCTTGTTACCACCCACCCATCCCACCCTCACTCACTAACCCATCCCCCCTCATTCACACACCCCCCCTCATTCGCACACCCACCCACCCCAGCCCACCAACCCAACCCCTACTCACTCCATCAGTGGCAGAGTAGACGGGCTGAATGGCCTAATTCTGCTCCACTCCCTTATGAACACTGTGTGGATTTGAAGAAGGGTCCCGACCCGAAACGTCACCTATCCATATTCTCCAGAGATGCTGCCGGACCTGCTGAGTTACTCCAGCACTTTGTGTCTTTTTGCTTGGTAAACTAGCACCTGCAGTTCCTCGATTCTACATTCTCACCAATAGTCTGCATGCAGTCCGCCTTCTGCACGGACACGAGTGCCTGTGTTCTGGAGCACGGACCTCCCTAGCCATTGAGCCTTCAAGCCCCTCCCTGACCACCCCAAGACTGGTGGGGGAGGGGAATGGAGGAGTTAACCTTATCCCCCCTCCCCCTCCCAATCATCCACAGGCTCCTTGCTGCCACTAGATCTATTCTCCTTAGTACATGGAGCAGGCACTGGGCCTGTACTCGCTGGAGTTTAGATGAATGAGGGGGGGGGGGACCTCATTGAAACGCACAGAATAGTGAAAGGCTTGGATAGAGTGGATGTGGAGAGGACGTTTCCACTAGCGGGAGAGTCTAGGACTCGAAGTCACGGCCTCAGAATAAAAGGACGTTCTTTTAGGAAGGAGATGGGGAGGAATCTCTTTAGCCAGAGGGTGGGAATCTGTGGAATTCTTTACCACAGAAGGCCGTGGAGACCAAGTCAGTGGATATATTTAAGGCAGAGACAGATTCTTGATTATTATTGGTGTGGGAGGTTGTGGGGAGAAGGCAGGAGAATGGGGTTGGGAGGGAGAGACAGATCAGCCATGATTGAATGGCGGAGTAGACTTGATGGGCCGAATGGCCTAATTCTGCTTCTATCAAATGATCTTAACTTTGTAGACACCCAGCGGGGGTGTGAATCCCTGTTCTCCCCTCTCCTGTCGTGCAGAAGACATGAAAGCTGGAATGAATCTACCACCAGATTCAGGACCAGCTTCTGCCCCGCGGTCCTCATGAGCCAAGAGTGCTGCCCTACTATCTTCCTCATTGGTGACGCTCAGACCCTCCTTGATCGGACTTTGCTGGCTCCACCTTGCACAAAACGTGGTTCCCTTATCATGTATCTGCAAGCTGTAAATGGCTCGATTGTAATCATGTATTGTCTTTCTGCTGACTGGTTAGCCCGCAACAAAAGCTTCTCACTGGACCTCGGTACACAGGACAATAGTCTGTAGGACAGCCTGGCTTGAAACATTGCCAATCTATTTGCTCCACCATATTAACTTAGAAACATAGAAAATAGGTGCAGGAGGAGGCCATTCGGCCCTTTGAGCCAGCACCACCATTCATTGTGGTCATGGCTGATCATCCCCTATCAATAACCCGTGCCTGCCTTCTCCCCATATCCCTCGACTCCACTCGCCCATGGAGCTCTATCTAACTCTCTCTTGAATCCAGACCTGCATATTGCCTGACCTACTGAGTTACTCCAGCACTTTGTGTCATGCTCTCCTTTTAAATACTCTTTGACTCTACAATTTGATAATATTTCTTGCCTTTCAACTGCATAGTTGTTTCAGATAAACCCGAAGCATCGCAGGATGCGAATGCTTTGAAGAGGAGATGCTATGAGCTGGAGATCGCAAGTGAAGTGGTTGACGTGGTCGATGGAAGGTAGTGGTTTTATACAAAATCAAACGGGAAATTCAACCCTGCCCGAGAGAGGTTTACACAAGTTTTATGTGAACCTATTATGCACCTTATGCTTACATGAGGAACATTTCTAGCCTCCATATTATTAAAACTATGCTGGAGGGATTGCAAGAAAGGTTACCAGAATTACACCAGCTCTTATAAAATTCTTAAGGGATTGAACAGGCTGAGATGCAGGAAAAATGTTCCCCATGTTGGGGGAGTCCAGAACCAGGGGTCACGGTTTAAGAATAAGGAGTAGGCCATTTAGGACTGAGATGAGGAAACACTTTTTCACCCAGAGAGTGGTGAATCTGTGGAATTCTCTGCCACAGAAGGCAGTGGAGGCCAATTCACTGGATGTTTTCAAGAGAGAGTTAGATTTAGTTCTTAGGGCTAAGGGAATCAAGGGATATGGGGAGAAAGCAGGAACGGGGTACAGATTCTGGATGATCAGCCATGATTATCATATTGAATTTCGATCTCCCAACCTACCTCATTACAGGACTAGCACTTTTTAAAATTTTATTGCATTTTCTAATTTTAACACCATATTCTGCACTGGTATTTTCTCTTGATAATACCCGTTGTCCATGTCCCGGGCTTGGTTATTCGGGCGTATAGTATGATTTGACTGAATATCGGGCGAACAGGTTAGGACTTTATTCCTTGGAGCGCAGAAGGTTGAGGGATGATCTTATAGAGGTGTACGAGATCATGAGGGGAATAGAGAGGGTGAATGCACAGAGTGCTTGACCCAGGTAGGTGAATCAATAACCTGAGGACATAGATTTAAAGTGAGAGGCGAAAGATTTAACAGAAACCTGGGACCAACGTTTTCAGCCAGGATGGAGGGTATAAGGGACAAGCTGTCGGGCCGGAGGATGTAGTTGGGGCAGAAGCTACTACAGCAGTTCAGATGGAGAGAAGGTAGGTACGGGATACTGAGTTGGATGATCAGCCATGATCATATTGAATGGCGGTTCAGGCTCGAAGGGCCGAATGGCCTACTCCTGCACCTAATTTCTATGTTTTTTTCTATGTTTGGACAGGTACATGGATAGGAAATGTTTAGAGGGATATGGGCCAAACATATTCAAATACAACTAGCAGAGATGGGGCATCTTGAACAGCATGGATGAGATGGGACGAATGGCCTGTTTCCCATGTTCTATGACAGATGCCTGCCAGTAAACCTGGGTGAAGCCCCTGGACTCAGAGCAGGAACAAGGGTTCGATCCTGACTACCGGTGCGCAGTTTATATGTTCTCTCTGGGACCACGTGGGTTTTCTCAGGATGCTCTGGTCTCCTCCCACACTTCAAAGACATGCAGGTTTGTAGGGTAATTGGCTTTGGAAAAATTGTAAGTGGTCCCTAGTGTGAAGGATAGGGCTAGTGGACGGGGATCGCTGGCCGGCAGGGACTCGGTGGGCCGAAGGGCAACATCCAAGTGTCACATCGAGGGAGGTGATGGTTTAGTATGCATCAAAAACAAGAATGGACACTTAAACAGGAAGTTAAAATGAAGTAAAAGAATAAAAATATGTTTGCTGTTGCTATTTTTGTAAAGTTAAAATATCGCTCACAATGCCACGAATTATGGTGGAAGAAACATTCAAAATAGCTGTCAAAAGGGGAAGTCTGTGAGGGTAGACAAAAGTGCTGGAGAAACTCAGCAGGTGCAGCGTTGCCTATCTCCTTCGCTCCTCAGATGCTGCTGCACCCGCTGAGTTTCTCCAGCACTTTTGTCTACCTTCGATTTTCCAGCATCTGCAGTTCCTTCTTAAAGTCTGTGAGGGTTAATGGCCACAAGCTCCTGCTGAGAACCTGCACAGGGTGGATGAAGCAAGTGGGGACACAAGGTGCTGCAATAACTCAGCGGGTCAGGCAGCATCTCAGGAGAACATGGACAGGGAGACATTTCGGGCCAGGACCCAACTTCAGACACAAAACGTCATCTGTCCATGTTGGCCAGAGATGCTGCCTGACCCATTAAGTTACTCCAGCACTGTGTGTATACCTATCCAATTTATTTTTAAATGTTAAAATCAATCCTGCCTCCACCACTTCTGCTGGAAGATCATTCCACACAGCCACCACTCTCTGAGTAAAGAAGTTCCCCCTAAACTTCTGTCCCTTAATTCTCATGTCATGCCCTCTTGTTTGAATCTTCCCTACCCTCAATGGGAAAAGCTTATCCACGTCAACTCTGTCTATCCCTTTCATCATTTTAAAGACCTCAATCAAGTCCCCCCTTAACCTTCTGTGCTCCAAAGAATAAAGACCTAACTTGTTCAACCTTTCTCTGTAACTTAGTTGCTGGAACCCAGGCAACATTCTAGTAAATCTCCTCTGTACTCTCTTTATTTTGTTGACATCCTTCCTATAATTAGACAAGCTTGACTCCATTTGTGGAAAGCAGCATCTGCAGTTCCTCGTTCTCACTGGATGAGTCAAGTGGGCGACTTCTGCGCTTTAAAACCAGCAGTGAAAGCCTTTACAACAGAAGTCACTGAGAAGTGGTCAGAAGCAAGTCAAGTTTTCAAATAGAATTGCTGGCGTTGATCAGATAAAAGGGCACATCCCCCTCCGTTGTGGGCAGTCTGGGAATCAAGAACAAACCATCCCCACCATCGGCACCGAGTGACAGACGTCTGGGTTGGCAGAACGTTCTGTAGAGTTGGCAGTAACCTCTGTAGCGGTGCCCAACGTCACCTGTTCAATGCTCAAATTAGCCGCGGCAAACTTGGCTTCCCATTCCAGCCAGCGCCCTGGAACTGGAGGGGCACAGGCAGGGGCACACAGACAGGGGCACACAGACAGGGGCACACAGACAGGGGCACACAGACAGGGGCACACAGACAGGGGCACACAGACAGGGGCACACAGACAGGGGCACACAGACAGGGGCACACAGACAGGGACACACAGACAGGGACACACAGACAGGGACACACAGACAGGGACACACAGACAGGGACACACAGACAGGGACACAGACACACAGACAGGGACACAGACACACAAACAGACACACAAACAGACACACAAACAGACACACTGAGTTCCTGCTTGGGGAGGAGTTACACAAAGTTGCTGGCTCTGGTTCCAATTCTCTCTCTAAATTCCGAACGCCTTTTTAGATTTCTCCTTAAACTTTCCCCCGCTTCAGTGTTCCTGGTGTCACACATGGAACGTCCCTCAGTCCAGGGATGGTTCCACAGGCAAGAGACAATATGTGCAGGAGGAGGCCATTCGGCCCTTCGAGCCAGCACCGCCATTCACTGTGATCATGGCAAGAGTGATAATCCAAATCCATTTGGTGGATGATTGTCCTTTAGTTTACAGGTACAGTACAGAAACAGGCCCTTCGGCCCTCTGTGTCCGCGCCGACCAGCGATCTCCATTGGGGTGGGGGATTGCAACCTTCACGTGGTCCGCCCTGTTTCGATGAATGCAATCAACCTGGCGTGCACGATCAAATGATGTCAAATAGAACGCGTTGTCCTACAACTTTAGGCTGTGCACGGCGTACGCAAGAAGAAGAAACGATCTCCGTACACGGACACTACCCGACGCACACTAGGGACTATTTACAGAAGCCACAGATTAACGACCCTCTGACTAAAGAAGCTCCTCCTCACCTCCTTTCTAAAAGAGCGCCCTTTAATTCTGAGGCTGTGACCTCTGGTCCAAGACTCTCCCACCAGTGGAAACATCCTCTCCACATCCACTAACTATCATTCAGGATGACACAGTGATGAGACCCAGCGTAGTTTGGGGTCTGAATGAGTCAGAGTTTCTGAGCGTGTGGGAGGTTAGAGGACCAGGACCCTGACCAGGTGTGAAAGTGACACAGATATGGAGGTGGATCTCAACGGAAGGGCAGATGAGTTAGGAACAACGCATTATTGTTTCCACTCAGTGACAATACTCTTGCCTTTGATCTGAACCTGGACGTCCCCCTTAAAGTCCCCCCTGACTCTCAGTCTGACGAATGGTCTCCCTCCCCCCACCCCCGAAACGTCACCCATTCCTTCTCCCCACAGATGCCGCCTGTCCCGCTGAGTTACTCCAGCATTTTGTGTCTATCTTAGGCAATGGGAATAAATCTATAGTCCACTGTAAACATTCCTCTCTGCCGGTTTCCAGTATGCAACAGGAGAACCAGGCACAATGTATTTTAGTAGAAATCCAGTTTGTTGAGAATAATCACATTAACCTGACAGATATACAACATGATGAGCGGCATAAATAGGGCCAACAGTCAGGAACTGAAGAAGGGTTTCGGACCCAAAACGTTGCCTATCTCCTTCGCTCCATAGATACTGCCGCACCCGCTGAGTTTCTCCAGCATTTTTGTCTACCAGTCAGAAACCTTTTCTCTGGATGGAAAAATCATATACAACAGGACATCGTTTTAAGGTGAGAGAGGCAACATTTGGGGATGACCAGGGTGAGGGTGGTGAGTGTCTGGAACAAGCCGCCAGGGTTGGTGGTTGAGGCAAATACAATTTTGCTTTAAGGATAGATGGATAGGCAGGGAACGGAGGGATATGGATTATTCACGGGTAAATCAGTGATTGTAGACATAAAAAGCTGGAGTAACTCAGCGGGACAGGCAGCATCTCAGTCCTTCTCTCCAGTAAATGCTACCTGAGTTACTCCAGGTTTTTTGTGTCTATCCTCGATTTAAACCAGCATCTGCAGTTCCTTCCTACACATATTGAAGTGATGGTCTATGTTTCTATAGTTAGATAGAGCTCTAGGGGCGAGTGGAATCAAGGGATATGGGGAGAAGGCAGGCACGGGTTATTGATTGGGGACGATCAGCCATGATCACAATGAATGGCGGTGCAGGCTCAAAGGGCCGAATGGCCTCCTCCTGCACCTATTTTCTAAGTTTGGACTTGTTCTTGGTGCTGTACTGTTCTGCGTTGTAACATTTCCACAAAAGTGTGCTCAATAGACAATAGGTGCAGGAGGAGGCCATTCAGCCCTTCGAGCCAGCTCCGCCATTCAATGTGATCATGGCTGATCATCCCCAACCAGTACCCCGTTCCTGCCTTCTCCCCATATCCCCTGACTCCGCTATTTTTAAGAGCCCTATCTAGCTCTCTTTTGAAAGCAGCCAGAGAACCTGCTTCAACCGCCCTCTGAGGCAGAGAATTCCACACTCACCACTCTCTGTGAGAAAAAGTGTTTCCTCATCTCCGTTCTAATTTACAATTAAATAATGATTTGCCTTCACAATGAAATAGCAAAAATCTATAATTCCTGGTGTCATGAACAACTATTCCAACAATTAAATGGACGGATCAATACTGCCCACACCCATCACACGAATGCACGCTGGCCAACCTCTGCCAGGCCACACCAGGCAGGTGGGGCAGGGCTGGCAGCTGGATATTTTGTCATCATCTTCGCTAGGTTTGTCCTTATCTACTTTATATTTACAGAACATACTTTCCACCAGACCTTGTTTGGGATTCCATTTATTTTGCACCAGATGGGGTTTGATTCTGCTTCTGTATTCTGTAGTGCAGCTCTATCGGGCTGGTCTGGAGGGAAGGTTTACGCACAGGCACACACCCATTTAGCACCTAGCATTGTGCGGTTAGGCATTCAATTAACAGGCTGCCCGCAGAGCAAAGTTCCTGGAACACGTTTTGTATCCAACCTCCCTGTGGCACAAACAATCAGGGCTTGCAATGGGTGGAGTTGTGGCTTGGAAACTGTGCCTGCAATATTTAAGATAGGCACAAAACGCTGGAGTAGCTCAGCGGGACAGGCAGCATCTCTGGACAGAAGGACATTTCGGCTCGAGACCCTTCAGACTCTGGCCTCAGATATAAGCCCTGGGGCGACTGACAGCGCCTTTGCTGTTGCAGCTCCTAGACTGTGGAACCGCGTCCCTCTTCCCATCAGAGCTGCCCCCTCCATCGACTACTTTAAGTCGAGACTTCAAAACTAAGGGACAGAAGTTTAGGGGTAACATGAGGGGGAACTTCTTTACTCAGAGAGTGGTAGCGGTGTGGAATGAGCTTCCAGTGGAAGTGGTGGCGGCAGGTTCGTTGGTGTCATTTAAAAATAAATTGGATAGGCATATGGATGAGAAGGGTATGGAGGGTTATGGTATGAGTGCAGGCAGGTGGGACTAAGGGAAAAAAGTTGTTCGGCACGGACTTGAAGGGCCGAGATGGCCTGTTTCCGTGCTGTAATTGTTATATGGTTAAAACTCATCTCTACTCTCAAGCCTTTCTCGACGTCCTCTGAGGGAGAGCTATGTGTGTATTTATGTACGTACTTAATCTATGAACCACAGTTGTATAACGTTAGTACCTCCACCAATGTCAAGCACTTTGGCCAACGAGAGTTGTTTTTTAAATGTGCTGTAGAAATAAAAGTGACTTGTCTGAAGATGAGTCTCGACCAGAAACGTCACCCATTCCTTCCATCCAGTTGCTGCCTGTCCCGCTGAATTACTCCAGCATTTTATGTCTATCTTGTAATATTTAATATAGGTATTGAGCTAGCTAGATATTCTGAGATTAATTGAGTAGAAAACTGAATGGCCCACCCCTTGCTCTCCTCCAAGTGTAACCTTCGCTGGGACGCACGTTCCCTCGTTGAGATGACACTGATCCCTTTGGCCTAATTACCACTGAGGGACAAACAACCCAATAGTCTGAAGAAGGGTCTCAACCCAAAACGTCACCTATTCCTTTTCTCCAAAGATGCTGCCTGACCCGCAGAGTTACTTCAGCGTTGTGTATCAATCTTTGGTCCAACAACTTTGTACATGTTCCTTCCTACACAACCTAATAGCTTGGTTTAGAGATACAGCATGGAAACAGCCCCTTTGGCCCTCCGACCAACGATACTATTGCACTTTTTCCTCATCCACTCCCCACACACGATTAAGTGATTTACAGAGGGCCATTTAACCTACAAACCCGCACGTCTGTGGGATGAAACCGGAGCACCCAGAGGAAACCTGCACGGTCACGGGGAGAACGTGCAAACTCCACACAGACAGCATCCAGGAGAAGGGTCGAGCCCAGGTGTCGGGCGCTGCGAGGCAGCAGCACTACCCGCTGCGCCACCCTCAAGACTCCAGGATCTCCAGTCCCAACCTCTTCCCTCAAGGGCTGTCCCCAATCCACCAAGCGACACCCTCCCTGCTCTCCAATAGCGTTCTATCTCCATCCATGGCCACAGGGCCGGACTTTCACCTGCTGAGGCCCTAAGCTGTATGAAATTTGAGGCCCTTCTCTAAAAAAATTTGGGTAAAAAATGATAAAATTAAAATATATTTCAAAAAATGAGGCCCCTGAGGGTGTGTGGCCCTAAGCTATAGCTTATTTAGCTTCTAGGCAAGTCCAGCACTGCATGGCCATGAACTGAGATACAAGGTCTCGACCCGAAACGTCACCACTTCCTTTTTTCCCCAGAGATGCTGCCCGGCCCGTTGAGTTACTCCAGCACTTTGTGTCTTATCTTCGGTTGAAACCAGCATCTGCAGTTCCTTCCCACACCACACACCCACCATCACACAGGACACCAGCCAGCCAACTTTTCACCAACTATCTCCATGTTCTTAGAACTCAGGATCATCCATGCGAGTTCCCAGATTCTCTGACCAGTTAAACACCCCCTCTGTAATTCTAATGAGGCTAAACACAAAAAGATATGCCCTGGATCAGGAATTTTCTTCGAGTGGGACGAGTTCTATATCCAACCAATCCTATTTTTTGAGCCTCACCTCATAGCACAGCAGATACAAGTCAGGGAAGAGAAAAAGACATTTGATCCGACTCTCAACTTCTGACACCAGGCTAACATTCATCAGGTAACTGCCAACAATATTGCATTTTATAAGCTTATAATATTGTGTGCGTCATGGAACAGTCTAGCAGAGGAACAGGCCCTTCGGCCCACAGTAACAGTGCCGAACACATTGCCAGGCCAGCTCGTCCCCACCTGCACTTAAACACATTCAAAATAGCAATCGGAAAATATCCCTGGGTTTCAACTGCAGGCGACTGGCTGCCCTGGAATCACCACATCATGTCATTCATTCAAAGTGGAGCGCAAAGTTTAAACGCGACCAAAGCCCAAATACACATCAGGTATTGTACATGTATATATATATATTCAAAAGTATCCAACACAGAAACAGACTGACGGCGCAATGACACAAACACGATCGCATTAAACCCATTGAAACTCACACACGTTGTCCGCCTTCAGTTTGGCAGTCAGACGCCGGCGGAGTTGACAGCTATTAAAGCAGGACAGATAAAAGACAGAGAGAGAGACAGAGAGAAAGCGAGTGGATCAGGGATCGGAGAGAAGCATCGCTGCCGGGGGCAGAGAGAGAGAGGGACAGAGAGAGGGAGACAGAGGGGAAAGCGTCAAGCAACTCAGTGAGTAACCAGCACCCACAGAGCTGGCTGCCGGAGAGAGGGGGAGGAAGGAATAGAGGGTGCGGGTGGAGGGGAGAGAGGTGGAGAGAGAGGGGGGGAGAGAGGGGCAAGGAGGGGGGGGGGGGGAGAGAGAGGGGGAGAAGGGGGGGGGCAGAGAAAAAAGTGGGGGGGGGAGGGGGGAGAGAGGAGAGGGAGGTTCTTGGTCTTCCAAAATATTCCAAATGGAATTTAAACTGGAGGTGGGAGAGGGAAGAGAGGGGGGGGGGGAGTGGAGGAGATAGGAGCGGAGTGTAGAGGGGCTAGCAGGTGAGAGCGGCCCCCACCCACCCACCCACCCACCCAGGCTAGTGGCGGGGCTGCGTGTGAGTGAGTGTGAGTGAGTGAGGCTCTGTGAGTGTGTGAGAGTGAGTGAGTGAGTGTGTGAGAGTGAGAGCGTGAATGTGTGAGAGTGAGTGAGTGTGTGAGTGTGAGAGCGTGAATGTGTGAGTGCGCGACTCTCACTCACCGGGTGCGGGACCAGCAGCAGCGGCGGCAGCAACAGCGAGTGTCGGGGATCCCATCCCCGCGCGGGTTTAAGTGAGCAGCGGGAGCGAGCGCGGGGCGCGGGCACGTCCCGGGAGCGAGCACTGTGCGCGCCCCCGCCCCCCCCCCCCCCAACACAGCGCAGCGGGGAGAGTACAGATGGCAACACGGGGGAGGGGGAGATGAGGGGGAGATGAGGGGGAGGGGGAGATGAGGGGGAGATGAGGGGGAGATGAAGGGGAGGGGGAGATGAGGAGGAGATGAGGGGGAGATGAGGGGGAGATGAAGGGGAGGGGGAGATGAGGAGGAGATGAGGGGGAGATGAGGGGGGAGGGGGAGATGAGGGGGAGGGGGAGATGAGGGGGAGATGAGGGGGAGGGGGAGATGAGGGGGAGATGAGGGGGAGGGGGAGATGAGGGGGAGATGAAGGGGAGGGGGAGATGAGGAGGGGCCACCCGGTCCCCACCCACTTTCCATGTCCCCAGGTACAGTGATTTTTTTTCTTTTGCACAGAATGCAGTAAAATTGCACCAGAGATAAGTAAGTAAGTTTATTGGCCAAGTATACACATACAAGGAATTTGTCTTGGTGCTCCGCCCACAAGTAACAACATGACATACAGTGATAGTTACGAATGACTCATAAAACACTAAACATTAATAATAATAATAATAATCACAATGAAGGCGGCACGGTGGGACAGCGGTAGAGTTGCTGCCTCGTGGCGCCAGGGACCCGGGTTCGATCAAGACTACGGGTGCTGCCTGTACGGAGTTTGCACGTTCTCCCCGTGACCGCGTGGCTTTTCTCCGGGATCTTCGGTTTCCTACCACACTCCAAAGACGTGCAGGTTTGTAGGTTAATTGGTTTCGGTAAAATTATAAATTGTTCCCAGTGTGTGTAGGATAGTGTTAGTGTTGGTCGGCACGGACTCGGTGGGCCGATGGGCCTGTTTCTGCGCTATATCTCTAAGCTAAAACAAAATGAATAATAGAATAGCACAAAAGCGCAACGACTGTCGTGTAATAGTAGACTTCACAGAAAAAGTACTCAAAGAGTCCTCCGAGTGCAGACTGATCTTGGCCTTTAGGGCCGTTGTCTGGGCAACACCGACCCTCTCCTTCGTCCCCCGCCACCTTGAACCCGTGATGAGCGATTGCTGGTGCTGGGCCTGCAACTCGCTGGAGTTTAGAAGAATGACGGTGGATCTCGTTGAAGCTTACAGATTAGTGAAGGGCTTGGATAGAGTGGATGTTGAGAAGATGTTTCCACTAGTGGGAGAGCCTAGGACTAGAGGACATAGCCTCAGAATTCCTTTAGGAAGGAGATGAGGAGGAATTTCTTTAGTCAGAGGGTGGTGAATCTGTAGAATTCTTTGCCACACAAGGCTGCGGAGGCCAAGTCAATGGATATTTTTAAGGCAGAGATAGATAGATTCTTGATTAGTACAGGGTTATGTGAAGAAGGCAGGAGAATGGGGTTAGGAGGATGAGATAGATCAGTCATGATTGAATGACAGAGTAGACTTGATGGGCTGAATGGCCTAATTCTTCTCCTATCACCTATGATCTTATGATCACAGCCCTTTATCCAGTGTCCGCCACCATCACTGACCCCCCCCCCACCCCCCCGGTTCCCAGTCCTTGCGGTCGATCAGGAGATGAGGTATGGAAGACTCCAGGTGGGTTCCCGGTTCGATGGCGGGTGAGCCAGGCCTGCTGTTGAGGTGTGGCTTACCAGGAGCTGCTGCCGCACAAGTCACTGGGAGCACCCAGTTACTATCTGTGGCAGCCGTGTCTGAGAGGAACGGGCGACATTTCGGGTCGAGACCCTTCTTCAGACTACACTCCTTCCTACACTAATTGAATTCATCTTGATTCTTTACAAACTGACTCTAGCTCTCACAACAGACAAGGGGCTATGTTTGCCGGTCAATTAACCTATCAACCTGCACTTTGAGAACCTGGAGATAATAAATATAAGTGTTGGGAACCGCAGGAGAGTCTGAAGAAGGGTCTTGACCCGAAACCGTTCCCAGACACGGTTTTTTGCAGTAACGCAGGAAGCACAGAGGTAATACACAAGGTAACTCAGCAGGTAGACAAAACTGCTGGAGAACCACAGCGGGTGAGGCAGCATCTATGGAGCAAAGAGTAATGCCCCTGTCCCACTTAGGAAACCTGAACAGAAACCTCTGGATACTTTGCACCCCACCAAGGTTTCCGTGCGGTTCCCGGAGGTTTTTGTCCTCCGGCAACCACCTTCAACTAGCATCGCAACCGGCTTCGACTAAAAAATTACCGATTTTTAAAACGGAAACCACTTTCGACCATTAGGGAGACTGACAAAAACCTCCGGGAACCGCACGGAAACCTTGGGTGGGGCGCAAAGTCTACAGAGGTTTCCGTGCAGGTTTCCTAAGTGGGACAGGGGCATAACTGACCAGGTTAGACAGACAGCATCTCTGGAGAACATGGACAGGTGATGTTTCTGGTTGGGTTCCCTCTTCTGAACTGGGTGATGCCGAAACAGGTACAACACTGGCGTCACTGGTGAGTTAGTGGTACTACAGTCACGTTACATACAGGTTCCATTCTAACTGAACTCAAGGGTGCGGAAAATATTGAACCTTTAATGCTGGCAGCATGAAATGAAGGGAAATATTGTGTATGCAGTACAGGCTTGTACAGATTTACGCTTGTGTGATTTATGCGTTTTTGGAACAACATGCTTGCCCATTTATTACCAAAGTCTGAAGAAGGGTCTCGACCCGAAACGTCGCCTATCTCCTTCGCTCCTTAGATGCTGCTGCACCCGCTGAGTTTCTCCAGCCTTTTGTGTACCCTCGATTCTCCAGCATCTGCAGTTCCTTCTTTAACATATTACCAAAGCCTGATTTATGTGCTCATGTTTTTTTAATTAACACACTTAAATTTACACCTTGCACCATAGTTGTGTAAATGTTTAATTTATGAGCTTTTGAATTTAGCTCTGCCTGTAAGCACATAACCTCAGAAAATGTCATACTTGTTCACAGATGATAACTGGCTTGAACCTGATCTCCCGGTTGCCGGACACTTTAATTCTCCGTCCCATTCCTACACAGACCTTTCTGTCCTCGGTCTCCTGTATTGTCAGAGTGAGGCTAAACGCAAATTGGAGGAAAAGCATCTCATATTTTGCTTGGGCAGCTTACAGCCCAGTGGTATGAATATTGATTTCTCTCACTTCAAGTAGCCCCGGCATTCCCTCTCCCTCTAGCCCTCCCTCACCCAAGTCGCACCAGCTTCTCATTTTCACCCTACAAACAGCTTACAGTGGCCTGTTTCCTTTATCATCGTTACTTTTTTGCATATCTTTCATTCATTGTTCTTTATCTCTCCACATCACCGTCTATATTTCTCGTTTCTCTTATCCCTAACCAGTCTGAAGAAGGGTCCCGACTCGAAATGTCACCCATTCCTTCTCTCCAGAGCTGCTGCCTGTCCCGCTGAGTTACTCCAGCATTTAGCGGCTATTTTCTGATTATTTCAAGTGTTTTCTGGCCTTGTTCTGTCACTTTGGTAACACCATCAATCACCTGAGGCAGTCGAACCAAGGAACCGGGGTCTGGCCTACCACACCCCCTCCTGGTCAGCTGCGGGTGGCACCCACCCCGTGGAACAAAGGTGGACTGCGAGGAAAGGGACGTAGCGTCCAGGATAGAACCTGGCACCACCTTTGGCTGGAGGTTTGCAACAGCCTGGGACGGGCTCAGAACTGCAGCGTGCAATTGAGCTAAAACATGGTGCCTCTTGCGCCTTCTGCAGTTGTACAGAGCCCTAGTGAGACCACACCTGGAGTATTGTGTGCAGTTTTGGTCCCCTAATTTGAGGAAGGACATTCTTGCTATTGAGGGAGTGCAGCGTAGGTTTACAAGGTTAATTCGCGGGATGGCGGAATTGTCATATGCTGAGAGAATGGAGCGGCTGGGCTTGTACACTCTGGAGTTTAGAAGGATGAAAGGGAATCTCATTAAAACATGTAAGATTGTTAAGGGCTTGGACACGCTAGAGGCAGGAAACATGTTCCCGATGTTGGGGGGGGGGGGGGGGGGGGGGTCCAGAACCAGGGGCCACAGTTTAAGAATAAGGAGTAAGCCATTTAGAATGGAGACGAGGAAACACTTTTTCGCACAGAGAGTGGTGAATCTGTGGAATTCTCTGCCTCAGAGGACGGTGGAGGCAGGTTCTCTGGATGCTTTCAAGAGAGAGCTAGATAGGGCTATTTAAAAAAAGCGGAGTCAGGGGATATGGGGTCAAGGCAGGAACGGGGTACTGATTGGGGATGATCAGCCATGATCACATTGAATGGCGGTGCTGGCTCGAAGGGCCGAATGGCCTACTCCTGCACCTATTGTCTATTATATTGGTAATAGATTTTGTCCCTTATTCAGTGTTCAAGGCAGCAACAACAGTAGTGGCATTCTCAAGTGCGCAGCTGTATGCTGGTTTGCTCACATGCTGATATGGGCCAACAGAAAAAATAGACCACAGGCGGCTTCTCTCCATTCTCAATATTTAATGTTATCAAGGATTCTGGTCGCAAACTAGAAATACTTTTCCCTCTACAGTCAAAATTCTAGAACCAGTGTGCATGGGACACCATTACTAGCAGGTAAACAATTCCTTTAAGCACCTACTGGTGAGCGGGCCGGCAGTAGGCGCTGAAGTGGCGGCCAGTTGTGCTGTCGGGTCCCGGCGGCCGCTCGCAGGCACCCGAGCTGCTTCCCTGCCCGGCCACAATGCAGTGGCTCCGCGCCCGGAGCGCCGCAGCAGCGGTGAGTGAGTTACTTGAATTGAATTGTTACTGTCTTTATTTTTAATTTTTATGGAGAGGAAAATAATCTGCGCATGCGTGGTTGAAGTTTTTTTTTAAGAAGCCACCTGACTGCCTATCCTGAGTAATCAATCACTCACGGCATGTGCCTGGAGGCAGCATAGGGTGGAGTGTTGTTGAAAAGTGGCACGATAGAGTGGCAACTTGTGTAAATAGAAACAGAGTCAATGCCAAATTTGGGGAACTTACATTTGCAATGTTTACTTTTTTGAACATTTAAATCACCTCTGTAAGCAAAACAGAAAATATAAAAAGCAGCAAGGGCAGGTGTTTTACTGGCACAGTGGTTCATTTTCCTAGTGGTAAATGTTAAGAAAGTGTACGCATGAAGTATATCAACACAGTAGACACAAGGAACTGCAGGTGCTAGTTAACCAAAAAAACAAGTGCTGGAGTAACTCAGCGGGTCAGGCAGCCTCTCTGGAAAACACGGATAAATAACGGTTGGGATACGGATCCTTCTTCAGATTGATTGTACATCATCCCATTGTGCAATAGACAGATCAAACTGGCAAAAATGGTTAGACAGTGGTTGCTTCAGTCAGCGTTGTGGTTAGTCATCCATATTCTGCAAATCATGAGCCACAAGTTACAGCATATTAGCTCCTTCCTCACCGTAACCATTGCATTCTTTCTCTCTCCGTCCCCATCCCCAACCTGGTCCTCTTGCTATTTTCATCATTTGTATTCCTTCATTATCACCTCGTTCCCCCAGCAACAATGAACCATTGTGGGCTCCCCCTTTCCTGGGCCATCGATGCAGGCTCTGCTTTGTTCCGTACCTACCCGTACCTCTAGTGTCCCCCTCCCCTGACATCAGTCTGAATACAATTTTGGTCGCCTAATTATAGGAAGGATGTCAACAAAATAGAGAGAGTACAGAGGAGATTTACTAGAATGTTGCCTGGGTTCCAGCAACTAAGTTACAGAGAAAGGTTGAACAAGTTAGGTCTTTATTCTTTGGAGCGCAGAAGCTTAAGGGGGTACTTGATTGAGGTCTTTAAAATGATGAAAGGGATAGACAGAGTTGACGTGGATAAGCTTTTCCCATTGAGGGTAGGGAAGATTCAAACAAGAGGGCATGACATGAGAATTAAGGGACAGAAGTTTAGGGGTAACATGAGGGGGAACTTCTTTACTCAGAGAGTGGTGGCTGTGTGGAATGATCTTCCAGCAGAAGTGGTGGAGGCAGGATTGATTTTAACATTTAAAAGTAAAGTGGATAGGTATATGAACGGGAAGGGAATGGAGGGGTATGGTATGAGTGCAGGTGGTTGGGACTAGGGGAAAATAAATGGTCGGCACGGACTGGAAGGGCCGAGAAGGCCTGTTTCCGTGCTGTAATTGTTATATGGTTATATGAATAAGGGTCTCGATCCAAAATGTCACCTCCAGAGATGCTGCCTGACCCGCTGATTATTCCAGCATTTTGTATCTATCTTTGGGGTAAACCAGCATCTGCAGTTCCTCCTTACAGTTCGACAGCTTGGTTACCTGACCCATGGAAACCATGTTTACTTAAATCCAGAGACACAACACAAAATGTGCCTGGCGATATTTTCGAATGAGTGCCCCAAGTGTCATAAAATTAAGTCATATTTCCACTGGATAATATTTTCAAAGGTCTTGCACTAACCCAGGATTTCTTCGATATAAACCATTATCTGCAGTTCTTTCCTCCATTGAGTTTGTGTCGATCTGAAGAGCTACTCAGCCTAATCACACCTTTGCACTCAGATCATAGTCCACCAGACAACTGCTCCAAACACAAATTCAGGCGCTATTAAACGTGGCGAGGGTTGCTGCTGGCTTTACAGACTGTCAGCTCCACATCGCACTACCCACTGGGTGAAAAGGATTTTTTCTTACTGCACCTCTAGCCCTTCTACCAATAACTTTAAAATCATGCTCCCTTCTTTTTAACTTTTGATGATTCTTTGTTACATGTACCTAGGTGCAGTGAAATGCTTTGTTTTGCATAGAATGCACAAAGTATGCAAAGAATCGGCACGTATAGGGCAATAGACAATAGGTGCAGGAGTAGGTCATTCAGCCCTTCGAGCCCGCACCACCATTCACTGTGATCATGGCTGATCATCCACATTCAGTACCCCGTTCCTGCCTTCTCCCCATATCCTTTGACTCCGCTATCTGGCGCTGACAAAGTTATGATTGGCGGCACAGTGCCACAATGGTAGAGTTGCTGCCTCACAGCGCTGGAGACCCGGGTTCCATCCCGACTATGGGTGCTGTTTCTCTGTACGGAATTTGTACGTTCTCCACGCGAGTTTTCTCCGAAATCTTCGGCTTCCTTCCACACTCCAATACGTACAGGTATGTAGATTAATTGGCTTGGTGTATGTGTAAAATGACCCTGATGTGTGTAGGATAGTCTTCATGTGTGTGTGCGGGGATCGCTGGTCGGTGGGCCGAAGGGCCTGTTTCCGCACTGTATCTGTATCTCTAAAATTATTCATTGCAGTCCACACCACCCCACGTTACCTCTTGGTTCTCTCGGTGGAGTATCCTCAACCGACCTCCGGGACTCTCATCATCATCATCATAATGGCAATATTGTTTTAATGTTTAAACTTCTAAAGATGCTTAATTGTGGCAAAGTTACTTTAATTTTCACAATGGTAAAACTTCACAAACAAACCAGGCGAAAAGCTTCCTTTGGCACGTCAACAAAAGTTGCAATGAAACACTCATCTTTAAACGTCACAAATAAAAAGTCAAGCTTCTGTGTACAACATTATTTTATATATCGCTTTCTTTAGGTGCTGGTTATACAGGTATATGACAAATGACATGAGACACAAACCCGCCCGTGTGGAAAGAATCACCAATCACCCAGCTGATGGCACGGTCCAGATGCTCACCATATATCAACATGACAACTATTGTTAACCCAGTGCATGAGATCGTTCTGAACCAATAACATTATGAACATTATATTTCAAGTCACAAGGACTGTCTAGCTTAACTCTTTGTAGACTACAATGAACAAAGTGCACTCAAGGGGTTGTGATCCTGCTGCATTCTTCTGACCTCCTGTAGTCAAATAGGGATTGACAAGGATGAGCAAGAGTTTAGCTGAAAATCAAAAAATAAGCAATACGACCTTGGTTCAATGACGTTCATGGGACAAACGCTTCATGTTTTCAAACATTCTTACTTCACCAAAACAGATAGCTTCTTCTGTGCTAATTGACATGTGGCACATTAGGTCTTTAGTCGAAGCCCAGCACAATGAGGCTGAGATAATGGCAAGATCTTCCACCCAGTTAAGTTAATAGAAGTTTAAGGCTAAGTTACCTCAGTTTCCGCTTGAAGCCAAACCCAGTCTTACTCACACTTCTATGTTAGTGGAAGATACAGGCAATCAGTTACCAGGTACCATTTAAGACTATACATACAGATAAGACTGTCAGATAAAACACACATACAAAACAATTTGGGACAAAATGAGAAAGAAGTGACAGGATAATTCAAGTTCTTAATAAAGACGTGCGGATTGAGTGCTATTCCTTATTTTCAATAAGTTCATTTGGAATGTAAACGTGTAATCATACTTCTGGTGAATATTCTTAATGGAAGCAAAGCTTAAACCAAGAGTTATCAATAAAATTTCCAATACACAAAATTGTAGTGAAATGATAGTCTGAGCAAGGATGGCTAAAATATATCTAGGAGCCCAGATTCCCTTTCTCCATTTAAAGGGACATCACATGCTGAGAGATTTTAAGGCACTCTTTCCCCAACATTTTGTTTTGGTCCAGGAAGCCTGCTTCCCAAAATATTGATATGTAAAACGCAAAGATGGAAATCAGTCTGGACAAGATTTCCAAATAACACTTACTGTCAAAACTATTGAAACTGGTCCCATGAGGGTGTAACCCAAACTGACACTTGTTTGCCACTGCTAAGAGCAAACAGTTAGCACAGTGTGCCGAGTGTGTATCAGGCACAGCTGTGCCTTTAGTTCGATGCCATGTGCAGAATCGCGGGGAAATATGCCCAGCACATTTTTAGAAAAATCATTCGCCCATTCTTTTAGATGTGCAAGAGCCACTTACCTCCAAATAATATTCAATCGAAAGTAGAGCCCTGTTAATAATTGGCCAAAGAAACAGGAGCCAAAAGGTGGCTCATCTTATAAGGTGCGATGAACGATTCACGTCTGAACATTCACCCACACAGCAACCCCCTCTCTGGCCCAGCTGGGAACCGGGCGCCTGGTATCGAGAGGGATCGGCGCATAGATGTAGCTGCAGGTAGCCTCGGGGCTCAAACACAACAATCCGGATGGAAAGCAAGCTTTCCTTGTGATCCTAGTTATTCAGCTAGTCCCCGTTCTTATGGCGAGACGGAGTGTGCGACTAGGTGTCCTCGTCGTCATCACTGATGACATCCCTCCTCTCGGGGGCTGCAGTCTCACGTTCCCGCAGAAAGTCCTGGCGGATTATTTCCAATTCGCTCAGCTCCTGCCGCACCTTCTCCAAGTGGAACGCTCGACGACTCTGGATCAGGCGCATTGGAAAGGGATTCATGTCCGCAAAGGCAATACTGGTGAGCTTCCTACAAAACAAAACAATTCAGACATATAATTATGAAAGGAATAGACAGGTTTCACAGGGGTGGAATTGTCGGGACTAGGGGGCATATCCTTAAGGTGAGAGCAGCAAAGCTCCAAGATGACGTGCAGACACACACACAGACAGACAGACAGACAGACGGGCACATGGATAGGCTGGGAATGGAGAGATACAGATTATGTGCAGGTAGTTGAGATTAGTTTAATTTGGCATCATGTTCGGCACAGACATCGTGAGCCAAAGACCTGCCCTTGTGATGTTCTGATGTGATGTTAATTTAATATACTGGAAACATAAATAAAAGGTGGCACAGTGGCGCAACGGTAGAGTTGCTGCCTTACGGCGCAAGAGATCCGGTTTCGGCTGTGACTACGGGTGCAGCCTGTATGGAGTTTGTACGTTCTCCCTGTGACCTTGTGGGTTTACTATTGATACTCCGGTTTCCTCCCACACTCCAGACATACAGGTTTGTAGGTTAATTGGCTTCAGTAAAGAGTTATAAACTGTCCCTCGTGTGTAAGATAGCGCTGGTGTCGGGGGGTCGCTGGTCGGCATGGGCTCTGTGGGCCGAAGAGCCAGATTCCCGCTGCATCTCTAAACTAAACTGTGATGAAAAATGTGCTGGTTGCTTTCCTTCCCTTTGTTCTCAGAAGGACAGTATAAATCTCACACACAAGTTCAGCTTCAGCACATCCTTTCTCCCCAGACACAGGGAGGTGCTGAGGAGGAGCCTGCGGCATACGTTGGACATGCACACAACTCGCCGTGGCATTTATTCACAAAATCACACCATTCAGAATGCAGAATTACCTGGAGGGTTAGGAAGAGCCCACAAGGTAGGAGCCTCAAGCCCACTTCTCCATTTGCAATCATGGCCAATCTGATTGTATCTTTTCCACATTTCCATCAGCCGCCAGTAACCATTCATTCACCCCTTGTTTATCGAGTAACATTCAGACCTTGCCTTTGTGTCTTAAGGGCCTGTCCCACCAGCATGCGCCTGCATGCGATGAGCACGACAAAACCGGCAGTAGGGGCCGCAAGGAAGTCGGGTGAGTGGCGCAACGCGGCGCAAAGTGAGGCGAACTTGGAGCAAAGTCTTAAAGGTAAGTTCGCCAGGACAGAGAGGGACACACAGAGAGGGGCACAGAGGCACACACAGAGAGGGGCACAGAGGCACGATGTCGAGGCGGTGTGTAATGCGTCGAGGCGACAGCGAGCCGACAAGCCGTTGCCGCGCGAAATTTTTGAATACGGTCAGTTTTTCGGAGCCCCGCGCGATGTCGAGACAAACTCTGCACAATTCCGCACGGCTCCAGTGATCGAAGTGGGACCGGCCCCACGACGCCGGACGGCTCAAGCGACCACGTTAAGTCACGCTCATTGCATGGAGTTACATACTGGTGGGACAGGCCCTTTACACGCTTTGTTGTCGCAAGCGTCAATGACGTCGTCACTGAATGTAAAGTCACAAGCACCCGATTCAGAAGCGGCTGCATAAGCAAGCAGACGTCTGATCATTGTGCTAAACCAGGAGTAGCCTCCAGGGACCAACAAATAGCAGTGAAGCTGGGCCGAAGGGCCTTTTTCCCCACACTGTAACACTCTATAACCGCTCTGAGAAAGAGAGTTCCAAAGGCTCATGAACCTAATGAGAAAAAGATTCCTGTGCGTCTTAAAAGGATAACCCCTTATTTTTACACAATGTACTTGCGCTAGATTTACCCACATGAAGAAATGTCAATTCCACATCCACCCCGTTGATGACTCGCGTGTGCTTCAGCCAAGTTGACTCCAAATACCAATGAAAGTATTTGTCACTGTCACTGTATGTCATGTTGTTACTTGTGGGCGGAGCAACAAGGCAAATTCCTTGTATGTGAATACTTGGCCAATAAACTTACCTACTTACTTAAGAAGCCTAGCCTGTCCCGTCTTTCCCCAAGGAATCTGTCATTCCAGGGATTGTTCTCCTAGCCACCCATGATCTTTGGTCCTAACTGTGGGACTAAATAGATAGCATTCTGATCTCAGAGGGGGAAACATGGCTTCAATTCCCAATTGAGAAATGAATACAACATCTGGACCCGATACTGCAGAGCAGCAGCAAGGGAGTGCTGCACAGTTCCAGCTCTTTGCCTCCACAAGCCCTTTAACCAAGCCTCTGCCTGTATTCCTAGAGATTCTTCAGAGGCTGTGGCAGTACTCAAAATAAAAACACACGTGCCCATACCATCACCGTGGCTAATATTTGTTCCATAACCTACATCACTGCAAAACAGGTCAACATATCGTTATTAATGCATCACAACAGTGACAACACAGCCCCTTACTGGTTGCTAAACACTCTGGAATGTTTGAAGTGTGAGATAATCTCCTAACACAACACTGGAAAATCAAACAAAGAGAAGGGCATTCAATTCTTCACAGCTTTTCCATCGTTGAGATCACAGATGATCCATCAACTAACGCTCTATATTGTGCCTTTTCATTATTTTGTTTACACCTGTGATTAGCAAATATCTATCATCCCCATCCAAAAATCAACACCAATTGTTGATTGTGAAACCAGTTCCAAGCTCATATCTATTCACCAGTGCTCTTAAAATTTAGATCAAGTTACTGGTTAGCCTTCTATATTCCAGGAATTACAAATTAATTCAATTTTATATGGTAATCCTATCCGGCAAATCTTCCATGACCAATATAATCTTGAATTAAATGGCTGTAGCTACTCATTCACGGCGGCACGGCAGTAGAGTAGCAGTTCTACAGTGTCAGAGACCCAGGTTCGATCCTGACTACGGGTGCTGTCTGTGCAGAGTATGTTTGTTCTCCCTGTGACTGTGTGGATTTTTTATGGGTGCGCCTGTTTCCTCCCATACTCCAAAGGCATACAGGTTTATAGGTTAATTGGCTTTGGTAAAATCATTTAAGAATAAGGAGTTAGCCATTTAGAACGGAGACGAGGAAACACTTTTTCTCACAGAGAGTGGTGAGTCTGTGGAATTCTCTGCCTCAGAAGGCGGTGGAGGCCGGTTCCCTGGATGCTTTCAAGAGAGAGCTAGATAGGGCTCTAAAAAATAGCGGAGTCAGGGGATATGGGGAAAAGGCAGGAACGGGGTACTGATTGGGGATGATCATCCATTATCACATTGAATGGTGGTGCTGGCTCGAAGGGTCGAATGGCCTACTCCTGCACTTATTGTCTATCATTCCTAGTGTGTAGGATAGTGCTAGTGTACAGGGTAATCGACTCGGTGGGGTGGATCGAAGAACGTTTCCGTGCTGTATCTCTAAACTAAATTAAATCCTGAGCTGGGCTACGTATAGTGAGACCAAAACATGAACCCACTTGCACTAAGAGTCTACAAGTATTTCCAGCATCTGTAGTATTTTGCTTCAGAGTGAAATTCAATCCACTGGTTGGAATTTTACTGCAGTTCCAGGTTTTAAATCAACAATTTTTATAATCTCCCATGGCCTTTCTTTCTCTCAACAATAGGATACATGACTCATCGTGTCCCTCTTTATAGATTTGTCAAACAATGTATCCAATTTCCTCCCCCCCCCCCCCCCCCAGCTTGCTCTCATCTCGGGGGGGGGGGGAAACCTCGGTCAAGTTCAAGTTACAAGCTACATTTATTGTCACATACACCAATTGGGGCAGTGAAATTTGAGTTACCACAGCCACACAAATAAAATGAGCACAACCCGAGAGTGTTTAACATGAACACCCCCACACAGCGGAATCAACGTTTCCCACTGTGAGGGAAGGCAATAAAGTTCAGTCATCTTCCTCGCTGTTCACCTCTGCAGTCGCCGCTACTGTTCAGGCCCCATTTCCAGGATGATCGCAGCACCAGCGTCGGAAACGAAGAACACACTCAGTGGCCTGGAGTTTCAGAATCGGCCCTTTCTTACCGGAGACCACCGACGGAGCTAGGCGGAGATTCAACACTGGCGATCCCCGGAAAAGGAACCCAGGACCCCGCGATGTTAAAGTCAGCGCTGCCCGTGGCTGGAAGATGCGCAACCCACAGCTCCACGGTGTTAAAGTCAGCTGGCCCAACACTCCGGAGCTCCAACATGGCGATCCCCCGTAAGGCATCGCCCGCTCCGCCATGGAATTCAGTGCTGCGCCGCTGCTAAAGCTGTGGCCGGTCTCCGGCAGCAAAGGCCGTGCCAATCCAGACGGTAGACCACGGGGGGGGGAGGGGGGGGGGGGGGGGGGGACAAAGATGCGGCTCGGAGAAAAGACGCACCCTCGACCAGGTGGTGACTGGGAATCCCCTCTTCCCCCCCCCCCCCCCACACATAAAAAGGACCAAAAGACCTCCAAATACGTACATTTTGACAGATTAAAAATAACAAACAGGGTCAAAGGACGGACAGCTGCTGGCGAGGCTGCCACACTCGATGGCACCGCCACCCAGTGTGGAAGTCAGTTGTACATGTCAATAATCTTAGTTAGACACAAAATGCTGGAGTAACTCAGCGGGACAGGCAGCATCTCTGGAGAGAAGTGGGAAACATCACCCATTCCTTCTCTCCAGAGACGCTGCCTGTCCCGCTGAGTTACTCCAGCATTTTGTGCCCATCTTCTATTTAAACCAGCATCTGCAGTTCTTTCCTACACACTCAATAGTCTTAGCGTTTGTTTCAGCTTTAAATAACTTCAGGATTTCCCGAGTATCAAAAATGAAAAACCTTATTTAAGTAAAGCCTGGTACTATAGTTATAGTTATGGAGCACTGAAACAGGCCCTTCTGCCCACTGAGCCATGCCTACCTCACAACTTTAATACTCACCAACACACTTGGAGGAATGTACAACCTCCAATTAACCAAGCAACCTGTATGTCATGGGATCAGAATCAGAATTTATTCGCCAAGTATGTTTTGCAAGATACGAGGAATTTCACTGGGCAGGTCAGACATACAAATAAAAGCAACAGACTCAAAAGCACATTTTACTTCGGAGTCAGGTGAGTGACTACGTGAAGACCCCGCCAGCACGCATGCGCGACATATCGTTGAACACATTGCGGAAGCGACAGTCGGGAGGAGCGTCGCTCCTCCAGCGTAAGTTTAAAAACTTACGGAAGGTAAGTCTCACTTGTAGTGGTGAGCGTGGCGACTCGGTGTCTTTTTGTTTCAACAGAAATGGAGTCGCGAAAATCGAAGAGAGCAGCGGCAAAAACCACTGCTGTGGGAAGCAGCCAGCAGCGTGCCGTTACTCCAGAGCTGCAGGTGCTGCCGGCAGCTCTCGACTTCTCGCCGATAAGGACCGCAGTTACGCCGCGGTCGGGCGGCAAAACCACCCAGAAGTCGGACAGGTCCGTTGACTCAGCTGGGTCCGGACCCGAAGACACCCCGTTCGCAGATAGCGACGGCGGGCCTCTTTCCCGCATGGAACGGATGGTGGAGCAGTTGCTCCAGCGTGACCTGCTTATGCAGGGGCAGAGTCACAGTGGGTCTCTTCGCAGACCCATGGCAGAATCCTATCATGGACTGCCAAATGTCTCACCCTCTTCGCAGGGGAGCATTAGGGGTCAGAACTGGGCTGACCCTGAAGAGGGGGCTATGGCTGAACAACCAGCAGTGTTGGGGGTGCAAGAAGAGTTACTGGACATGTTGAACAAGCATGCTGTTCCTACACAAAAAGGACTGCCTATTCACCCTAAGCTGGCAGCCAGTATAAACTATATGGCTACTAACCAGCTGCAGGAGCAAGCCATTAATACCACGGCTGAGAAGTATCTCGCTCCTGAGAATTGTAACTCACTCAATGTTCCAGCGGTCAACAACCCTATATGGGGGAACATGAGCCCTACAATAAGAGACCAGGAGGTAAAGCTTCAGAGGATTCTGAAACTGCTGGCCGCGGGAATCACAGCAGTGGCCAGGACTGCTGTTGGGGTTGAGTTACCAGAAGAATTGCAAGATGCTCTGGCGCTACTGTGTAATACAGTTTGAAATCAACAGCTATAGGAAGAGCATCATAAAACTGCACTCAATCCCAAATTTGCGGGATTATGCAGGTCAGGTAACACGCAACCACCAAATCTGCTGTTTGGGGACAACCTACCGAGGCAGGTGAAAGACCTGGATGAGGAGGCCAAGGCTATAGGCCTGATCAAGGTACCCAGTACCTCAAAATCCCATTACCAGCAGCGACAGCACCCCTACACATCCACCAGACATCGGTACTATGACAGACCATCTGGTGGTGAAAGCTGGAAGGCCGGCCCACCTGCACAACGGTCTTTTTTAGACCATGGCCCAGCCCGGCCTTCCTGGAAAATGCGCCAACCCCACAACGCAGCAACAAAGCAACAGAAGAAGCAAGGGCAGAGACCACAACACCGGCGATAACCATGGAGGTAGGTGGGTCTGGTTCCCTCAAAAACATTGCATGTCTAAATTCATCGCATGTGGGGGGACGGTTGCACTTGTTTCATCATGTGTGGTGCACTTTTACCTCTGATCCTTACATACTCGGAAGTATTCAGGGTTACAAAATTAAATTTATACACGAACTCCCCGTCCCAGTTCAGCATTCGCCTAGCCGGAAGTTCATACTTTCACAAAAAGAAAGAACGGCAGGCCATGCTGAACTATTAAGACTAAACAATAAAGGGGTAATTGAGAAGACTATCAGAGAATCTCAAGAGTTCGTATCAAATATATTTACAAAAAATAAAAGAGATGGCGGTTGCTGCATCATTATAGATCTGACCGAACTAAATACTTCCGTTCAGTATGCCCATTTCAAGATGGACACGTTTGTCACAGCTAAACAGCTAATATCTGAAACGTACTACATGGCTTGCATTGATCTTAAAGATGCGTACTATTCAGTACCTGTACACAAGGATCATAGGAAATACCTAAAATTTATCTGGATGGGACAATTGTGGCAGTACAAAGCCTTACCCAATGGGTTATCATCAGCACCCAGACTGTTCACAAAAATATTAAAACCAGCTCTAGCTTATTTAAGGAAACAAAACCATATTGTTATGGCCTACCTTGATGATATCCTCATTGTCAGGGAGAATTTGGAGATGGCTACATTGGCAGTTTCAGCCACAAAACATCTTTTTCAAAAGCTGGGATTTATCATACATCCAGATAAATCAAAATTGGAACCCTCCACTACCATGGATTATTTGGGGTTTACTATTAATTCTGTGCTCATGTCTATCACCTTGCCACCTAACAAAGTGGTAGACTTGATAGAAGCATGCAGAAGCCTCACTGGCATCAGGGAACCATCCATACGGCAAGTAGCCAGAGTGATTGGGAAAATAGTGGCTGCCTTTCCAGCAGCACAATTTGAGCCACTCCATTACCAAAACCTTCAAAGAACAAACATTTTAGCTCTCAAATATCATGCAGGCCATTTTGATAGGCCTATGAAACTACCAGGGAAGGCAAAATCCGAATTAAATTGGTGGATAGAAAATGCTCAGCTTTGTTCTAACCTCATCACTATCATGAATCCCTTGGTTACATTACAAACTGATGCCAGTGCTAAAGGTTGGGGAGCAACTAATACCACCACAAGTTGTGGAGGCAGATGGAGTGCACAAGAGCTAACCCTATTCAAAACATTTGGGATTAATTTTTCAGAAATGCTGGGAGCATTTCATGGACTCAGGGCCTACTGCTCGGATATGCACCAGTTGCATGTCAGATTACAAATTGACAATACCACAGTGGTGGCCTATATTAATCATATGGGTGGAATAAAGTCGATATCATGTGATGAATTGGCTAATAATATCTGGCACTGGTGTCTGCAAAGGGAGATTTGGATCTCAGCCACTTACCTTCCAGGTAAGCTAAATACAGTGGCAGACACCAGATCACGTAAATTCAACGACAACATAGAATGGATGTTGGATCGGAAAGTGTTTACAGATATTATAGAACGTTATGGGACACCAGATATCGACCTTTTTGCATCCAGACTAAATCACCAACTTCCAACATATGTTGCTTGGGAACCAGACCCAGGGGCAGTAGCGATGGACGCTTTCTCGCTACATTGGGGGGATTTGTTCTGCTATGCATTTCCCCCCTTCTGCCTCATCAGTTGGGTCTTGCAAAAAATAAGACAAGAGTCCGCAACGGGTATTTTGGTTGTTCCCGACTGGCCTACCCAACCATGGTTCCCAGCAGTACAGAAGATGGCCACAGGACCCTGCATCCGGATAAACAAACGACCTAGTTTGTTGGTACATCCCGTTACAGGGAATAGTCATCCGTGTCATGACCGCATGGATCTATTAATTTGCAGATTCTGAAAAGGCCATTTCTGGGATACGGACTCTCCGACAGAATGATAAATGCCATCTCAGCGTCATGCAGGGAGTCCACCAGAAGACAGTACCTGACGTATGTCAGGAAATGGGAAGTGTTCTGTACCACGATGAACATTACATATGAAACAGCCACCATCACAGAAGTACTGGAGTTTCTGGCTACCCTTCACTTCGATGAAGGACTAAGTTACAGTGCTATCTATTGTGCAAGGAGTGCTCTATCAAATTATCTGGGCAAAGGGAGTGATCATCTGGCAATAGAATCACACCCTATTGGTGTGTCTTATCCGAGGCCAGTTCATTGGCTATATTTAAGAGGGAATTAGATGTGGCCCTTGTGGCTAAGGGGATCAGAGGGTATGGAGAGAAGGCAGGTACGGGATACTGAGTTGGATGATCAGCCATGATCATATTGAATGGCGGTGCAGGCTCGAAGGGCCGAATGGCCTACTCCTGCACCTAATTTCTATGTTTCTATGTTTCTATGTCTAAACTAATGAGGGGAATAGTTAACTCCAATCCCCCTAGGCCCAGATACAACCATACGTGGGACATAAGCATAGTCTTGACTATGTTACGAGGATGGACACTCATAACGGGGCTCACCTTGGACAAACTCACATATAAGATGGTAATGGTTATGGCACTTATAACAGCACAACGGGTCCAGTCCCTACACAAGTTAAGTATGGACGCCATGACTATCACCAATGGCAAGATAACTTTTCTCATACAGGGATTATTAAAACAAGACCGACCCGGTTCATCTGGCCAGAAATTAGAATTTCAAGCCTACCCTGCAGATACTCGACTCTGCATTGTTACACATATTGCAATATATAAAAGCCGCTAAGACTCTAAGGGGCACGGAGAGAGCTTTACTTATATGCCATTAACGGCCTCATCACAAAGTCACGGTGCAAACCATATCAAGATGGTTAAGGGTGGTGTTAGAGGCAGCGGGGGTGGATACTAATGTTTTTAAATCTCACTCCACTAGGGCTGCATCTACATCGGCGGCTAGGATGATGGAAGTTCCCATGGACCACATCCTGGCCACAGCGGGTTGGAGCAATGAAAAGACTTTCCAACGCTTCTATAATAAACCCGTGGCCACTCCTGACACATTTGCAGGGAAAATTTTGAGTTCTGCAAAATAAATTACCCAATGTGGGGTATAGTATTATTTTGGTATGAATAAATACCTATTTTGTTTTTCAGCACGGTGTCATGTCTGAAATGCGTTCATCCTCTTATCCCAGCATGGCAGTGAGTGAGCATGGACTCGTTCCAGGGCATGAAATCACAGAGCTTTGAAATCTTCATGTAGTCCCTCATGTGACTCCGAAGTAAAATAGTAAGATTAAATGAGAACTTACCAGTTTGAAGTTTGATCTTAATTTTATGAGGAGTTACCATGAAGGATTACGTGCCCTCCGCTCCCAAAACCCTCTATTATAAAGTTCAACTGGTATGAAAGTTCTCTCTTATCTTACTATATTAGTCTACGTTGCTATCTGTGATTTCACACCACTGCTTTGAAGAATGTCGCGCATGCGTGCCGGCGGGGTCTTCACGTAATCCCTCATCGTAACTCCTCATAAAATAAAGATCAAACTTCAAACTGGTAAGTTCTCATTTAATCTTACTATTTTAACATGTACATCCACCACAGTGACTCATACACATTCCTCACTGTAATGGAAGGTGAAATCAAGTCTCTTCCCTTGTGTTCTTCCTCGGTCGTGGTCCCCGAGCCCCCGTTGACGGGACAGTCTTGACTCCTGTAGCCGGTGGTGTTGGGGTCTCCGCGTCGAGGCGTTCAGCTCCTGCGTCGGGGGGATGTCAGCCCCGGGCGATCGAACCTCGCTCCGGGGCTGGTCGAACTTTCCTCGATGCTGGAACTCCTGACTAGCCTCTCCCGAGACTGCGAGCCCTTGATGGTAAGTCCACAGTGGGAGCGATCCCAGGCAAGGGGTCCGCTCCGATGTTAAGTCCGCGCCCCGCGCTGGGGCTCACGACAGTCCGAGGAAGTTCCCAGCTCCAGCGATGGTAGGCCACAGAGCCCGGAGAATGTGATCCGAAAATGATCACATCTCCGGCAAGGTAAGAGCTTGAAAAAAAGTTTCCCCCGATCCCCTCCCCCCACATAAAACAAATCGAAGTACATAGATGACAAAACCGAACAGACTGCCGGCAGGGCTGGCCATCTCCCTGGCGCCCGTTGGGAGGAAAGCCACCTCGTGGGGGGGAATCCTCATGGGAGGAAAC
Organism: Raja brachyura; assembly: GCA_963514005.1. The sequence goes on from OY740820.1 coordinate 10,710,754, forward strand.
CAGAGCATCATGAGAAAACCCGCATGATCACAGGAAGAATGTGTAAACTCTCCATGCTTGGCACCAAAGAAATGCCGTGGCACCAAGGATGCCACTCGAGTTCCTGGTGCAGTCCCACCAGCTGTGCCACCCCTGTAGGGCAAGGTATTCCACTTTTATATACCATGGGGGGGGAATCTTCCCATGAGTGTTCCCAAGCCCGTTGGCCTCGCTGATGTTGCCCAGACCATCATGGGTGCTCCCCACCATTAAAGGGATTTACCGGACCCACTGCCTCAAAAAGGCAGTTAGCATCATCAGAGACCCACATGATTTGTGTGTCTGCATGGTGTGATCAGGCACTCTGCACTGCAGTATCTTCAGGAGATGAGATGCAGCACGGCCACAGGGGAAGCCACAGGGTGCAAAGCAATGGAATGCTGGCTTTAGTGTTTAAGAAGGAACTGCAGATGCTGGAAAATCGAAGGTAGACAAAAAGTGCTGGAGAAACTCAGCGGGTGCAGCAGCATCTATGGAGTTAAGGAAATAGGCAACGTTTCGGAACGAAACGTTGCCTATTTCCTTCGCTCCATAGATGCTGCTGCACTCGCTGAGTTTCTCCAGCAAATTTGTCTACCTGGGATACTGGCTTCAGCTTTGAGATGTGGCGTGAAAACAGGTCCTTTGCCCCACAGAATTCTACCGACTAGTGATCGCCCGTTCACTAGAATCTATCCTGCACACATAATTTGCAATGGCCAACTAACCTGCACACCCGAGGTCTTTGCGATGTGGGAGGAAACCGGAGCACCTGGCGGAAACCCACGCGGTCACAGGCAAAACATACTAGCTCCATGCAGACAGCACCCAGGTCTCTGGCGCTGTAAGGCAGCGACTCTACCGCTGCGCCATCCTTTTGTTTCATTCTTACAAGAAAGTGAGGGCACGTGAAAGGGGCGGGTATAGAATAGTTCAAGCTGAGAACACCACCGTGGGCTTACCGTGCATCGAGGATCGTGCGAGTGAAGTATCTCAGATACTTGAATATGGACATATAATCCTGAAGCTTTCCAAACTCGTCCTCCTTAAACTTGAAGACTGCAAGTGCGTACCGAAATATAACCTGGAAAATAATGCCAACCATTAAAAAGTCAACCCTTGCATTGCAAATGTCAACCAAAATCAAAATGGCAGCTTCTAAATTAGGTCTTAGAAAATCAAACAAAAGTGTCAAAAACAAGAGGACTTGTGTTTAAGGTGAGAGAGGCAAGATAAATTGTAATACGATAATGAGCAGGTTTTCCTTTTGGTGTCGGATGGGGAATCATGATAAAATCATAAGGGGAATAGATGGTTACACAAAAAGCTGGAGAAACTCAGCGGGTGCAGCAGCATCTAAGGAGCGAAGGAGATAGGCGACGTTTCGGGTCGAGACCCTTCTTCAGACATAGATGGGCTGAATGCACAGAGTCTTCTACCCAGATTAGAGGAATCAAGAACAAGGACATATATTTACTGTGAGAGGGACAAGATTTAATACAAATCTGAGAGGCAACTTTTTCAGAGGGTGGTGGGTGTATGGAACGAGCTGCCAGAGGAGGTTGTTGAGGCAGGTATTGTAACAGCATAAAAGAGAGACTTGGTGAGGTAAATAGATAGGAAAGATTTAGAGGGATATGGGCCAAAACATAGGGAAATTAGATTAGCTTAGATGGGGCATTTTGGTCGGCAGGGACAAATTGGGCCGTTTCCATGCTGTATGAGTCAGTGAAATACAAAATTACAGTGTCAGATTCAGATTCAGATTCAATCTTCATTGTCATTGTGCAGTGTACAAGTACAGAGACAACGAAATGCAGTTAGCATCTCGCCCAGAAGAGCAAACATAGAATAATGGAACAGCAAAATATATATATGTACTCAGCAGCACACTAGGGTGACTTCATTCAAAGGAGAGACCTGTGGGAAAAGCATCCTCAAGTGACATTGCTCTAGGCTCCTGCTACAAACAGGTGAATTTTACACCGTACCTTTGGGCCTTCGTACAGGAAGGAATCCCAGATGCGGAACATGATGTCACTGACAACACTGTCCACAAACACCACAAGGAACCAGTTAAACGTGATGAGCGAAAAGTCCACCTTGTACTGTTCAAAGTGTGCGTGTAACCGTGGCAACTTCTCACTCAGCAAGTCCTTGAACACCCGCTGGTCAACCTGGTGTTGAGAAAGGGACATGATGGAGGATTAATGTAAACATGCAGCATATGCCCTATCCTCAGGACAGACAAAAATCACAAGTTCCTTCAGCAGGTGGGTAAGATCTAATAGGAACCCGAGGACAAACTCAGCATGTAACAAGTATATGGGATGGTTTTTTAAAACCAATATGTAGAGGGATCGACCAGAGGGCAGGCCATCCTAGACTGGGTATTGTGTAATGAGGAAGGATTAGTCAGCTGTCTTCTTGTGCAAGGCCCCTTGGGCAACAATGACCATAATATGGTGGAATTCTGCATTAGGATGGAGAGTGACACAGTTAATTCAGAAACTAGGGTCCTGAACTTGAAGAAAGGAGACTTTGAAGATATGAGATGGGAATTGGCTGGGATAGACTGGCAAATTATACTTAAAGGGTTGACGGTGGAGATACAATGGCAAAGATTTAAAGACCGCATGGATGAACTCCAGAAACTGTTCATCCCTGTCTGGCGAAAAAATAAATGGTGAAGTCAGCTCAACCTTGGCTAACGAGGGAAATCAAGGATAGTGTTAAATTCAAGGAAGAGGCATATAAATTGGCCCGAGGAAGCAGCAAACTGGAGGACTGGGAGATATTTAGAACTCAGAGGAGGACAAAGGGGTTAATTAATAGGAGGGAAAAAGAGCATGAAAGAAAGCTTGCGGGGCATATAATATAAAAAAATGACTAAAAGCTTCTTCAGATATGTAAAAAGGAAAAGATTAATGAAGGCATATGTAGGTCCCTTACAATCAGAGACGTGTGAATTTATATTGGGAAACAAGGAAATGGCAGAACAGTTAAACAAGTACTTTGGTTCTGTCTTCAGTAAGGATGATACAAACAATCTTTCGGAATTACTAGAGGACCAAGGATCTAGTGGGAGGGAAGAACTGAAGGGAATCCACATTAGTCAGAAAATGGTGTTAGGTGAACTGTTGGTACTAAAGGCAGAGAAATCCTCAGGGCCTGATGGTCTGCATCCCAGAGTACTCAAGGAGGTGGCGCTAGAAATCGTGGATGCATTGGTGATCATTTTCCCATATTCTCTCCACTCTGGATCAGTTCCTGTGGACTGGAGGGTAGCCAATGTAACTCCACTTTTTAAGAAAGGAGAGAGAAAACGGGGAATTATAGACCAGTTAGCCTTACATCGGTGGTGGAAAAGATGCTTGAGTCGATTATTAAAGATGTAATGGCAGCACATTTAGAAAGCAGTCACAGGATCGGTCAAAATCAGCATGGATTTATGAAGGTGAAATCATGCTCGACTAATCTTCTGAAATTTTTTGAGGATGTAACAAGTACAATGGATAAGGGAGAGCTTGTGGATGTGGTGTATCTGGATTTTCAAAACCCCGTTGACAAGGTCCCACACAAGAGTTCAGTGTGCAAATGCAAACACATGGAATTGGGGGTTGAGTATTGACGGATAGAGAACTGGTTGCCAGAAGAGTTGAAGCAAAGAGTAGGAATTAACGGATCCTTTTCAGAATGGCAGGCTGCAAGGCTCTGTGCTGGGGCCACAGTTATTTACGATATATTTTAACGATTTAGACAAGGGGATTAAATGTAACATCTCCAAGTTTTGTGGCTGATACAAAGCTGGGTGGCAGTGAGGAGGATGCTATGAGGCTGCGGGGTGACTTGGATAGGTTGGGTGAGTGGGCAGACGCATGGCAGATGCAGTATAATGTGGATAAATGTGAGGTTATTCACTTTGGTGGTAAGACCAGGAAGGTAGATTATTATCTGAATGGTGTCAGATTAGGAAAAGGGAGGTGCAACGAGACCTGGGCGTGCTTGTATATCAGTCTCTGAAAGTAAGCATGCAGGTTCAGCAAGCAGTGAAGAAAGCTAATGGCATGTTGGTCTTTATTGCGAGAGGATTTGACTTTAGGAACAAGGAGACCCTACAGCAGTTGTACAATACCTTGGTGAGACCGCACCTGGAGTATTGTGTGCAATTTTGCTCTCCATTTTTGCTATTGAGGGAGTGCAGCGTAGGTTCACCAGGTTAACTCCCAGGATGGTGGGACTGACATATGATGAATGAATTGGTCGACTGTATTCACTGGAATTTAGAAGGATGAGAGGGGATCGTATAGGCAAGAGAGTTTATTGCCATGTGTCCCAGATAGGACAATTAAATTCTTGCTTGCTGCAGCACAACAGAATATTGTAGGTATAAAAACAGATCAGATCAGTGTGTCCATATAGAAACATATAAAATTCTTAAACGATTGGATGGGCTAGATGTAGGAAAATGCTCCCCATGTTGGGGGAGTCCAGAACCAGGGGTCACAGTTCAAGAATAAGGGATCGGCCATTTTGGACTGAGATGAGGAAAAAACTTTTTCACCCAGAGAGTTGTGAATCTGTGGAATTCTTTGCCACAGAAGGCAGTGGAGGCCAATTCACTGGATGTTTTCAAGGGAGAGTTAGATTACGCTCTTAGATCTAAAAGAATCAAGCGATATGAGGAAAAAGCAGGAACAGAGTAGATTTTAGATGATCAGCCAATAATTATTCTTTATCTCTCCACATCACTGTCTACATCTCTCATTTCCCTTATCCTTAACCAGTCTGAAGAAGGGTCTCGACCCGAAACGTCGCCCATTCCTTCTCTCCAGAGATGCTGCCTGTCCCGCAGAGTTACTGCAGTGTCTATCTACATTTTAACTACATTTGTTTTCAAGTTCAACCGTGCTTACAAAGTATCTCAGTTAATCTGTTATCCTTCCTACTGGATATATTAGACAGTCCAACGTCTTTCCATAAAGTGGTAATTTCAAAGATTAGGGTCCAGGGGTCTATAGTGAAAGGGGCAAAGGTTAACAGAGGTGTAGGATAAGAAATTTGTTATCAAGTACTACCCTGCTTACAAAGTGTCTCAGTTAATTATTTTCTTCTCCCTGTTGTATATAACAGAGCATAAACATGTAGTTGTCTTACCTGTGACCCGATCAGGTTCTTTGTGTAATAATCTGGGGTCATAAAACACTCTGTGATGGCAACGAGGCACCAAAAGGCTTCTTCTTGTTCTAGGTACAGAAGTGCTATGGCTGCCAACCTACGTGGAAAGTCACACATGTATTAATGCAGGTTTATCACCTCTTCGCCCTTGTCCAGCAGCGTTAGACAGCAAATATTAACAGACCCCGTGCACTGACCGGCATTGCACCGCAATCCCAGCCATGTGGAAAATTCACAATGACACAAATCAATCCAAATCTAATTCAGCGACAGTGAGGAAGGCTGTCAAAAGATACAGTGGGATATAAATCAGTTACAGATAAGGATAGAGAAGGCAGATGAAGTTTAATCTGAGTACGTCCAAGGTACTGCACTTTGGGAAATCGAATGTAAGGGGAAAATATGTAGTTATCAACATTGATGCACAGAGGGATACCTGGGTGAGAGTCCATTGCTCCCTGAAAATAGCAACACAAGTAGATACAGTGGAAAAGAAAGCTAATGGCATGCTCAACTTCATTGGTCAAGGCATTGAGCATAAAAGTCAGAAAGTCGTGTTGTAGCTTTATAAAACTGGTTTGGCTGCGTTTGGAGTATTATGTACAGTTGTGGTCGCCCCATTACAGGAAGGATGTTCCCAGGATGATAATGTCAAAGGCTGAAGGGATAGATGATAGGGATAAAGCGCAAAGGAGATATGCAGAACTATTTTTTGTCAGAGTGTGTAGTGGGTGCCTGGAACTTGCTGCCAGGGGTGGCGGTGCAAGCAGATACGATAGTGGCATTTAAGAGGCTTTTCGAGAGACACATGGATATGCGAAGAATAAAGGGATATGGATCAGGCAGGCAGCTGAGATTAGTTTAACATGACATTATGTTCGTCACGGGCATTGTGGGCCGAAGAGCCTGTTCCTGTGCTGTACTACTCAATGTTCCACAAGTCTCCAGGTCTGGGTAATGTCATTAATGAGGGTGGTGGGACTTGTCTGGCAGACTAGACTTTCGTGTTTAAAGGAGAAAAGCAGAATATTGGAAAATACTGGGAAAGGTTAGGCAGTATGTTTAATCCCTCTGGTAATGTAATCAATCTTTGGATGCCACTTATCCTGAATGTGAACAGGGTTATGCGTTCCAGTTTGTTAAACGTTAATCCAATTAAACTCTTTGCATAAGACAATTTTCCTCATCCAAGGAATCAATCTTGTGAGCGTTTTGCTGCACTCCCTCTATTTCATCGATCTGTTTTGGTAGGTTTGACAACAACACACTCTTGACTTGACTATCTTGGTAGATAGTGGGACCAGAGCTGTACATGCCAGACCTGTACGTGCAGTCTCACCGTCGCCCTCCATGAAGGCAGTGAGTCCGCTTTATCCTTGGACTCAAATCTCACTGCAATAATGAACGGTCCTCTCATCAGCAAGAGAGTGGTCCTGACCTCCCATCGACCTCACTGGAGGCCTTTGAACCATCTTTAATCGGACTTTACCTTGCACTAAATGTTGGACCATTTTAGTCCGTGATCTGCACATTGTGGACGGCTTGATTATATTCATGTATAGTCTTTCCTTTGGATGGATAGCACGCAAATGCTTTTCACTGTACCTCGGCACACGAGACAATAATAAACTAAACTTAAGTCTTTGCCTTCCTAATTGCTTGCTGCACCTGAGAGCATTGCAAACTAACCAGCGATTTGTGTGCAAGCTCAGCCAGGTCCATCTCTCAATTTAACCATTTAAAAGCCTGCCTAGATTTCCACCACCAACCTAAGGACAATGACCTCACATTATATTCCGTAGACACCAAATGCTGGAGTAACTCAGCGGGACGAGCAGCATCTCTGGAGAGAAGGAATGGGTAACGTTTCAGGTCGAGATCCGAAATGTCACCTAAGGTTGTCAACTTTCTCACTCCCAAATAAGGAACAAAAAGTCAAAATAAGGGACAAATTCTCAACGGCAATTCATTGGCCGACTCGGCCGTGGCTGGGTGAATGATGTTGGCCTGGGCGCTGGACTGCACACAAAGCCCAGCCGGAGGGCCAGCGGAGGAGTTTTGTCCGGCATCCCATCCAACTCATGAACCGATGATCGGCCATGAGAAGAAGGGGTGGTGGTGTCGTCGGTAAGCGAAAGTCGGACAGCTGGCCGGGCTGCCGACCAACCGATGGGGCCACGGGCGAGGCGCTGCTGCTGCACTACATCGGGATGGGTGAGGCGGTGCCGGACGCGGCGCTCCGACCCGACTGTCCCCTCGACCCGAGTAGTAGCAGTAAAATACGGGACAAGGGCGGTCCCTGTATGGGACAAACCCATTTAGCCCAATATACGGGATGGCCCAGCTAATACGGGACAGTTGGCAACCCTAACGCCACCCATTCCTTCTCTCCAGAGATGCTGCCTGTCCCACTGAGCCACTCCAGTATTTTATGTCTATCTCGGAGAGTTGTTGGTCCATTTCCCTCAACTGAGGCTACCTGGCTTGCTGAATCCATCTAACCTTGTGAGATACCCTACAGACTATATGATAATCAAAATACATTTAATCCATTGGTTCACCCCCACTAGTTTGGAACCCAAAAAACCCCAACATAAATCTGCAGAGCTCTGGTTTCCTCTCACACCCCAAAGACGTGCAGGTTGGTGGGTAAATAAACCACTATAAATTGCCCTAAGCTCATAGTGTGGGGAGAATAAAATGAGAGAAGTGTACATGAGCAGCTGATGGTCTGAACGACCCATTTCCCTGCTGAATAATTGACTCATTAATTGATTGCCATATTCTGGGCAGGGTGAGCGATCAGCCAGTTTGGTTTTGCTGATCTGGGATTGAGAGGTATGTATTACTTTTGTATCTACTCTGGCAATTGTTTGTCAAACAGATACTTACAATTTGCCAACAGAGGCGGTGAAATCCTCACCACATTGGAAAGTAGAACTCAGATCTTAAAGATACATATGTTCATCAACACTTTTGATTTCCAGACACCTAAGGAGAAGCCCCCAGTTACAGGTTGTGCTTCAATGTGAAACTACGACTGACAATCTCCAGATGTGTCATAAAGAGAAAGATCACACAATCGGTGCTTCCTCCGTAGGTGCTTGACAGCACATTCCTGCCATGTGTTTGGATAAGGGGTGGGGGGTGGGATGAAAGGACACTCAGCACTGACTGGAATAAAATTCCATCCCTGTTACTTGAATAACTTCATAGGGAATTTGACGCAACATATAGGTGCCGCCATCCAAGCACCTACCTTTATCAATCCCATTTATCAATTCATAAATTCATAAGTGATAGGAGCAAAATTAGGCCATTCGGCTGATCCAGTCCACTCCGCCATTCAATCATGGCTGATCTATCTTTCCCTCATAACCCCATTCTCCTGCCTTCTCTCCATAACGCCTGACAGTCACACTAATCAAGAATCCATCTATCTCCGCCTTAAAAAATATCCATTGATGGCCTCCACAGCCTTCTGTGGCACTGGATTTCACAGATTCACCATGTTCTGACTACAGAAATTCTTCCTCATCTCCTTTTATTCTGAGACTATGACCTCCGGCCCGAGACTCTCACACCAATGGAATTTTTTCTGCATCGACTCTTCTCAGATCTTTCACTATTTGGTAAGTTTCAACGAGGGCCTCCCCCCCCCCCCCCCCCCCCCCCCACCATCCTTCTAAACTCCAGCGTGTAGAAGCCCAGTGTCAACAAATGCTCATCATATGTTTACCCACTGGGATAATTCTAGCAAACCTCCTCCACCCAGCGCCTTATAGAGCCTCAGCATTACATCCCTGTTTTTGTATACTCTTCCTCTTAATCCACAGCCTGATGTGCGAGGCAATTCAAGTGGTCATCTAGATATTTAAATGTTGTGAGAGTACTTGCCTCCACTGCCCACTCAAGCATTGCATTCCAGATCTTTGCAACAGCCCGCAGTTGCTGAAGAGCACCACTAGATGGCAAACACTGAACAACTTTGCCTCGTCCACCATCCAAACTAACTGCAAAGACCAATTTGACACACACACACTGGGAAACAAGGAATCTTGAAGAAGAGTTGAGGTCCAAAACGTTGCCCACCCATCTCTTCCAGAAAAGCTGCCTGACCCACTGAATGATCCCAGCCCTTTGTATTTTGATTTCACATATACTGTTAGATTCAGAACTGGTTTGCCTGCAGATGTGGTGGTGCAAGGAGGTCTGTTGGAATCAATGCTGGTGCCTCAGCTGTTTGTGGTACGTACAATTGACTGGAGCGGGTTATTATTAAGTTAGCAGACACCAGAATTGGTGAAGTTGCAGACAGTGCAGGCGGCTGTCAAAGGAAACTGCCGGACATGGATCAGTTCGTCACCAGTCTGAAGAAGGGGCTCGAACGTCACCCATTCCTTCTCTTCAGAGATGCTGCCTGCCCCGCTGAGTTACTCCAGGTTTTTGTGTCTATCTTAGATCAGTTCGATATGGGCTGTAAAAATGGTAGATGGAGTTGAAACCAGGCAAGTTGCACGTTGGGAGGTCAGATTTAGGGGCATTTCATATAAGAGTCAGGAAGCAGTGTTGCAGGTTTATAAAACTTTGGTTAGGCTGCATTTGAAATATTGTTCACAGTTCTGGTCACCCCTTTCGATAGATGTAGGAATATTGGAGTGGGTGCAGAAGAGGTTTACCAGAGGTTGGACAATTTAAATTGATATCTCCGGAAAGTCATAGGCTGAGGAGAGGCAGAGGCTGAGGGATGGCAGAGTAGCACAGCAGTAGAACTGCTGCCTTATAGCACCAGAGATCCGGGTTCAATCCTGACTATGGGTGCTGTCTGTATGGAGTTTGTACGTTCTCTCCATGACCGCAAGGCTTTTCTCTGGGTGCTCCGGTTTCCTCCCACACTCCAAAGACATACAATTTTGTAAGTTAATTGGCTTCAGTAAAATTGTAAATTGTCCCTAGTGTGAAGGATATTGTTAACATATCACTGGTGATCACTGGCTGGCGCTGAATCGGTGGGCTGAAGGGCCTGTTTCCATGCTGTATCTAGAAAATCTAAAGTCTGAAGAGAGACTTGATAGAAGCTGATACAATTCTGAGAGAGATTTTTTTCCAAGGTAGAGATGACAAATATTAGAGGACACAGCTTTAAGGTGAGAGGAGCAGTTTTTTACACACACACACACACACACAGTGGCAGGTGCCTGGAACTTGCTGCTGGGGTGATGTTGGAAGCAGATATGATAATGATGGTTAAGATGCCTTTAGATAGGCACATGGATACATAGGGAGTGGAGGGACAAGGATTACGTGAAAGCTGAAGGGATGACTTTAATTTAGTTTAATGTTCATCACAGACATCGTGGACCAAAGGGCCTGTTCCTTTGCTGCACTGTTATATGTTCTAAGTTTACCCCCACGACCTCCGTCAAAGTAGTAATTGAACAAAAGTTACGAATCAACATTAATTGCAAATACTAATCAAAATACAAATAACTAATATAAATAATAATTAATTTTATAACCCTTTTAAACCAGCTCACTGTTCAATAAGATCACTGTTGATCTGATCAGAACAGAAACGTTATCTTTGCCTCTCTTTCCCCAGATGTTTTCTGATCTGAGTGTTGCCAGTATTTGCCGCTTTTATTACAGGCAGCACGTACTCACAAATAACCAACTTACTGATGCACAAATTTGCTTTCGCCAGGAGCACTCAGCTCCAGAATTGTCACAAGCTTAGCCCTGGCATGACCTGAAGATCAGAGGTCCAGAGATGAGGTGAGTGATTGACCGTGACATTGGCCAACATGGGAACAATTGCAGCAACAGATGTGAGCCCTGGGAAAACTAAGTGAAGGGACATCAAGGAGAAAGCACTGCAATGGTTAGTCATACCGAGCATCTCATCGTACTGAGACCTAGGTTCAATGCAGTTTGCATGCCCTCCCTGTGTCGCTGCTCGACGGGGACTCAGTGGGCCAAAGAGCCTATTTCCACACTGTATCTCCAAAGTCTAAAGTAAAGTAACTCAACTCCTTCAAACCAACCTCACAGCACAAGTCTGGACAGTGATGAATACATCCCAGCTGCATGTATGAGAGCAGTTCCACCAGCTCTCCTGCAGCTTGGCACTACCCAGGATAAAGCCGTGTATGTTACAAATAAAGTTGACTTGACTTGTCTTGAGTGTGGGAGGAAATCGAAGAAAACCCACACGGTCACGGGGAGAATGTACAAACTCCATATAGACAGCAAGCGTAGTCAGGATGTAACTCATGACTCTGGCACTGAAAGTGCTGCAAGGCAGCAACTCTACCGCTGCAGGGCACCCTAAAAAGCTACAGAATTATCCAAGAAACAAATGTCTGATAATGTTCCTCTAAGTGACTTGGTCCTTTCGCGACAGTACAGCCGTGTTAAGACAAGCCACGGGTGATTTATCATGTGCGCTGGGACACTTTCTTAGACCAGTAGCTCTTCCACAAATCGCCAACACTCAACGAATAGAACTAATTAACCGAGCAAAGCAAATTTTCTAATGCCAATAAACAGCGGTGCTGGCTTCTCTGAGAAATCCATTATTCCAAACTGCTGCGCATTACCACAAAGCAGTAATTGCATCAAAAGCCGTATCTGCGGAGTGAGTTATGTAGCTGCACAGAAACCAATATTGCAATTATCTAGGACTGGCTGAGCCGTTCCAAGTTTTCAGCAAAACCAGACAAATTAAACTGCAAATCGGGGATTCCTGGGAATCAATGGGGAGTAACGATAAAATGTAAAAAAGAAATCAATAACCTCTAGAAAAAGCTTGTGGTCCTCACAGACTTGTTTAAGTCTTATTCACACACACAAACAGTATTAACTGATCTATGAAGAATGGATTTTTGATTTTATTTATGTAGCATTCCAAATAAATCTTAAATCGTACTTACTCTATTCTGAAGACATTAAGTAGGTGGCACGATGACGCAGTGGTAGGGTTACTGCCTCACAGCGCCAGAGACCCCGGTTGCACCCTGACTACGGGTGCTGCCTGTACGGAGTTTGTACGTTCTCCCCGTGACTGCGTGGGTTTTCTCTGGGATCTCCGGTTTCCTCGCACACTCCAAAAACGTACAGGTGTGTAGGCTAATTGGCCGGGTATACTTGTAAATTGCCCCTAGTGTGTGTAGGGTAGTGTTAGTGTGCAGGGATTGATGGTCAGCGCAAACTCGGTGAGACGCAAATCCTATTCCGCGCTGTACCTCTAAACTAAAAACTAAAACTAAGATGATGCCAGTCTCAACATATTCAAACCCAAATCACAGCAATCATTTTTGAATAAATATCTCACAATTTAAACAAGGGTTATTTAATGGAAAGAACCTTTCAATATCATGGATTTTTTCGGATTGGACTTTTGTCCCAGGATATTTTTTACCTGCTGCTTTGTTGATGAGAAAATGAGAAATTAGGACTAGCTAATTGATAATTTACGACATTTTCCAAAACAAAACGTACCTGTTTAAGCCTTGGCAGTATCCAACATCCGGATTCCTCCAGGAAAATGCCAGCAGAACGTTTCGAAGTTTCTGTATTCCTTCAGAGGTGGGCGAGGCATAGTGCTTATTATTTGGCAAAGTGCGCATAAGATCCAGCTCAATCTGCTTCGAGGCAGGGTTCTGTTTCTCTCGTGCTCTCTCCAGCAAGGAGTTAAAGTATCCCTGCCCGCATCTGTCTCTGTACTTCCTGACGTGGAGGTTGACGCACCACCTCCACACCTTTGACCTGTGTTCATGAGGGACACCCCAACGAATGAGGCTCTTCAGTTCTGGTGAGCGCACCATTTCACGGTTCATGGTGCCGGCAAAGTAATTTGCCCATTTCACCCCCGTGGAAATCTCTTGGCTGTCAGTGAGTGTCAGCGACTTTAAATCTAGAGCTCGAACTTTGGCAATCAATGTCTCCTCTTCACTGTCTTCAGGGACCGTCTTGAAGCCATAAATGTCATACTCACTACACAAAAATAACAAACGTTTCATGTTTTAACATTTTTCTAGGCCCAAGGTTTCACAATAACATCAAAAAAAATGCATTGTGCAAACATAGTTTGGCTCTTTAGTACGGCGGCACAGTGGCGTAGCGGGTAGAGCTGCTGCCTCACAGGCACCAGGGATCCGGGTTTGATCCTGACCGTGGGTGCTGTCTGTGTGGAGTGCGCACATTCTCTTCTGTGACCGGGAGTTTCCTCCCACATCCCAAAGATTTGCAAGTTTTTATGATAATTGGACCTTTATAAATTGCCCCAAGTGGGGAGTGGATGAGAAAGTGGAGCAACATAGAATAGTGTGACCAGGTGATCAATGATCAGTGGGAACTTGGTGGGCCAAAAGGCCCTGTTTCTGTGCTGCAAGTCCAACCCAAACAAATTATCTTTCCAGTTCATATTGCATATTACAACTCCTACCGTGAATATGTTTCCTTCACATAATTTAGGGTGGGGGCGTCTTTGCTAGTCATAGATCTCAGTACACAGTGCCAAGCTGTCAGCATTAACTCTAAGTTACTAGTCCCATGCTCAAGGGCACAAGTCCATGTGTAAAACTTGCACAGAGAGGTACCGTCTGGCTTTCCATTTTTACCGTTTGCGTTGCCAAGCTGTTTACGATTTGGAATGGTCCCACTTTTATATTCCAGATCACCAGCTTGAGATAAACTTAATTCAATACCAAACAGTCGTCACCAATCCATGTTATTTATTGTAAAGCAATCTAAAGTGATTCTTGCCAGATGCTCTCAGGTTGCGTATTGAACATGGAACATGAACAAAGACTGCTGATGCTGGAATCTGGATCAAAAACAAAGTGCTGGAGGAAGTTAGCAGGTTAGGCGCATTCCAAAGATATGCAGGTTTGTAGGTTAATTGACCTGTAAATTTTCTCTAGTGCGTAGAATAGAATTAGTGTACGGAGCGATCGATGGTCGGTGCGGACACGGTGGGACAAAGGTTCTGTTTCCATGCTGTATCGACAGTCTTAAGTAAAGTATGTGGAGTAAAAGGGACAGACAGTGATGTTTCAAGTTGGGAATCTCCTTCAGCTTGGGCAAGGTCACAACCTGAAATGTCATCTGTCCTTTATGCTCCACAGATGCTGCCTGGCCCACCGAATAGCTCCAGCACTTTGGTTTTTGCTGAATGCTGCACTAATTAATTGTAATATATGTAGGAAAGAACTGCAGATGCAGGTTTAAATCCAAGATAAACACAAAATTCTGGAGTAACTCAGCGGGACAGGGAGCATCTCTGGAGAGAAGGAATGGGTGACGTTTCATGTCGAGACTCTTCCTCAGACTGAGTTACTCTAGCATTTTGTGTCTATCTTCGTTGTAATATATATTCTGTACTGGGCCTCTGAGGAATGATTGGTAAACGTCAGACAATTAGCTATTTGTTTAGCTCCACTGAATTTTATGAAACCAAGGCCATGTTTACGGTTTCTTTCACAGCTCAGAAATACACTCTTGTCATGCTTGTAAACCTGAAAATAGATATATCTTAATTAGATTTGTAAATCTAATGTAAAATCTCTTTGCTGGTATGTGGTAACGTGTTATTGATTACCTTGGATGAAATAAAAATCACACTCTGCAGCCGGTAGCTGGATGTTAATGCACCATCTGCTGCTGCGGTATGATTAGAATATGCTTGTAATCCAGATTTATGGAGCTAATCGCCAGTGGGCATTAAATTATTACATGAAGGAATAAATGGGGGAAGTGGGGAAAATTAAATAATTCTTTGTGAAAAGAAAAGTATCCAACTAAGTCAGACCCTATTATATCGTCTCATAGATTCAAAATATATTATTTTTTAAACAAGGGATAAGGAATGCAGTTTGGTTTTGTCAGTTTAAGTGTAAGCTTTAAGGCGAGAGCTGATACTTTCACTGTAAATAAAAATATTTTTAAAATAAGGAAATTGCTCCCAAAAAAATGCAAACTTCATGGCGGAGGACAATTTTGCAGATATCTAGATTGTACAGCGACATACTATGGAATGAAGGAGGGTCTTGAGCTGAAACATCACCTGTTCCTTTTCTCCACAGATGCTGCCTGACCCACTGAGTTACTCCAGCATCTTGGTCTATCTCCATAGAATGATAGAAGGATAAAGGGCTTGTCCCACTTTCACGACCTAATTCACGACCTCTGCCGAGTTTGCCCTTGACTCATACTCGCAGCTATTATGCTAGTCGTAGCTACTTGTGGCATCAAGTAGGTCGGGGCGTTTTTCTAGCATGAAAAATGTCCACGAGTAAAAAAGGTTGTGAATTAGGTTGTGAAAGTGGGACAGGCCCATTAGGCAAATACTGTAAGCAGAATTCAATTAACATTTAAAAAAGTATACATTGTGCATGAGAATTAATTGAAAAGATGTATCTGTGAATTATTGCATCACCTTAGTGAATAATAATGAATTTTGGTTATACTCTGAACATCCCGACAGAGTTGAGAGTATATCAACGATAAATTAAGAAGGGGCTCAGTACGTGGAAGCACAAACTAAAAAAGATTGTGGCTTTTTTGCATGCAAACAAAAATGACAAATAAGCAATTTTGCAAAAGGGTTTAAAATTTAAGAGATTAATCTGTTTCCAGTGGTTGACTAGTCTATGAGGGGGCACAGATAAAAGATTAGAAGATAGATTTAAGACTGAGGTGAAACATTTTATTTTAAACTGTGCCTTGCAGGTCTGAGGAATACATCAGAGTTCTGATCAAATTGGCGTCAACATTGAAAAGTAGCTTAAAAAAGGTGATTGAAGGACATGGGAATATGTGATCAGACAAAGAATAGTTATAACTACTGCTCATGTGCAGTATAAACATGAACTGATGTGGCCAATTATCTTGCAACTTATTTTATTGCATTATAAAATGCTGATAGTTTTATCTTCCTTTCTCTTTCCTCTCAACAAAATATAGGAACATCATGTGCCTTCAAGCAGCATTCATTGAGGGCTTGATAGACCAAATAGCAACTCAGAAGGATCCTGACCCAAAACGTCACCTGCCTATTCCCTCCACAGATGCTGCCTGAACTACTGAGTTACTCCAGTACTTTCTTGACCAATCCATAACATCTATTTATTCTTGATCAATCTGTGATGAACTTCCTGCCCGTGTCAGTATCTGTTTATAACAAAGCTCAAGATTCCAACATCAGCAGTTCCTTCTTCTCCTTTCAGTGGGTAGCTATTAAATAATATTTCAAGGTTTTCCTTCCCCACCCCGGCTCAGAGCCCCGTGATGTGATGTGATATTACCTGACAGGATTTGGCTTGAGAACGGTTTGCTCCTGTTGATCGGCGCTGTCCACTTTCAGAGCATCTTCCAAGAGTCTGGAAATTACTTCATGCGTGGGACCTTTATCCCCAGAACACACGGGGTTCTTCACTTCCTGGAGGAGTACGAGATGTTTGCTCTCTACCTGGCACAGTCTAGCCTCTAGGCTGGTGCACTGGCAAGATAGGGGGAGAGAAAGCAATTCACTGTCAGAAGAACAACAACATGTATTATATGAAATCAGATGGTTTAGATATCTTTCAATGAATGGGACCAAAATCATTGCCACACTCAATGTGCATTGGGAAAGGGTAAACCATCATCACACAAGAATTGAGGAAGTTCTCTGGAAGGAATCAATGTCTAAACTCACGTCTAAACTAAACTGACTGAAAGAAACCCCAACATACACTTGTCCTAAATTTAGTTAATTGGAAAATCTACACTGGGAATTTTAAAGCAAGAATGATTTTTATTTGGAAATATAGGACCAAACTTGGTTTTGAAGATGTGGGTACATTCCTTGCCAGAGTATAATTTGATGGCACTTGGGGGCTGATGCAGTAGGGGTGGCATGGTGGTGCAGCAGTAGACTTGCTGCCTCACAGCGCCAGAGACCATGGTTCTATCCTGACCTCAGATGCTTTTTGTACGAGTTTGTACATTCTCCTTGTGACCGCATGGGTTTTCCCTTGGTGCCTTGGTTTTCTCCCACACTCGAAAGGTGCGCAGGTTTGCAGTTTAATTGGCTTCTATAAATAGTCCCTGCTGTGTATGAGTATAAGTGTATAAGTGTATGATAAAGCTCTTGTATGAGTGATCGCTAGTCAGCGCAGACTCGGCGAGTGGTGACCAAAACAGAGGAAGTCAACATTTTAGATTAGGTTAAAAAGATGACTGAAGGAAACAAAATGAGGGTATGTAGATGTTTCAGTATTTAGACTGAATATAGATTCACACAAAATGCAGCCCAATTTGTCCATGCCAACCAAGATGCCCCAGCTAAGCTATTCCAATTTACCCGTGTTTGGCCTCTATCCCTCTAAACCTTTCCTATCCATGTATCTGTCTAAATGTCTTTTGAATGTAGTCATTGTACCTCCTGCCTCAACTACTTCCTCTGGCTGATTACTTCATGTACCAACCACCTTCTGTATGAAAAAGTTGCTATTAAATAGTAAGATTAAACGAGAACTTACCAGTTTGAAGTTTGATCTTTATTTTATGAGGAGTTACGATGAGGGATTACGTGAAGACCCCGCCAGCACGCATGCGCGACATTCTTCAAAGCAGTGGTGTGAAATCACAGAACAAAAAACAGTCTCAATGACTGACATAGTAAGAGAAAAAAGAGAACTTTCATACCAGGTGATCTTTATAATAGAGGGTTGGGAGCGGAGGGCACGTAATCCCTCATCGTAACTCCTCATAAAATAAAGATCAAACTTCAAACTGGTAAGTTCTCGTTTAATCTTACTATTTTACTTCGGAGTCACGTGAGTGACTACGTGAAGATTTCAAAGCTCTGTGATTTCATGCCCTGGAAGCTCCATGCTCACACACCGCTAAAGCTGGGATAAGAGGATGGACGTGATTCAGACAAGACACTGGCTGAAAAACAAAACAGGTATTTATTCATACCAAACACAATATTGTGTCCCAAAAGGGTTATTTAACTGGCAGCACTTAAGATCCTCCCTGCATAATTGTCAGGGGAGGTCACGGGTTTGTTATAAAAGCGGTGGAAGGTTCTCTCATTGTTCCAACCCGCTGTGGCCAGGATGTGATCCAGTGGTACCTCCATCCTTCTAGCCGCCGAGGTGGATGCTGCCCTGGTGGAGTGAGATTTATACACATTAGTATCCACCCCCGCCGCATCCAGTACCACCCTTAACCATCTGGAAATGGTTTGCACCGTGACCCTGTGATGAGGCTTCTTGTGACTGACAAGCAATGCTGTTTCCGTGCCCCTTAGATCTTTAGTGACTGAAATGTATCGCAGAATCAATGTAACGATACAAAGACGAGTGTCCGCTGGGTAAGCCAGGAACTCCAAAGTATGTCCAGACACTCCGGGTCGATCTTGCTTCAATAGTCCCTGCACCTGGAATGTGATTTTCCCACTGGTAATTGCCATGGCATCCAGACTGAGTTTGTGCAGGGACTGGACCCGTTGCGCCGTGATCAGTGCCATTATCATGACCATTTTGTAGGTTAATTTGGCCAAAGGGAGTCCCGTGTTCGGTGTCCATCCTCGCAGCATCGTCAATACCGTGCTGATGTCCCAGGTATGGCTATATCTGGGCCTGGGGGGATTAGAATTAAATATTCCCCGCATAAATTTGGATACCAGGGGATGTGACCCAATTCCCAATTGGTCACTCCCCTTGCCCAAGTAAGACGATAGGGCACTCCTGGCACAGTTAATGGCGCTGTAGCTTAAACCCTCATCGTAATGAAGGGTAGCCAGAAACTCCAGCACTTCCGTGATGGTGGCGGTTTCGTATGTAGTTTTAGTAGTCACGCAGAATCTTTCCCACTTCCTGATGTAGGTCAAGTACTACTTCCTTGTGGACTCTCTGCAGGCTCCCGTGATAGTATCAATGGTCCTGTTGGAGAGTCCGAGTCCATGAAGTGGCCGTTTTAAAGTCTGCAGATTAACAAATCCATACGATCATGACATGGATGACTTTCTCCTGTAACAGGATGAACAAGCAGGCTTGGTCTTTTATTCACCCTGACACAGGGTTCTGTGGCCATCTTTTGTACCAGAGGGAACCATGGTTGAGTAGGCCAGTCGGGCACTACCAAGATACCCGATGCGGAGTCTTGCTTGATTTTTTGCAAGACCCGACTGATGAGGCAGAAAGGGGGGAAAGCGTAGAAAAACAAATCCCCCCAGTGTAGCGAGAAAGCATCCATCGCTACCGCCCCCGGGTCTGGCTCCCAAGCAACATACGTTGGTAGTTGGTGATTTAGCCTGGACGCGAAAAGGTCGATATCTGGTGTCCCATAACGTTCTACAATATCTGTAAACACTTTCCGATCCAACATCCATTCTATGTTGTCGTTGAATTTCCGTGATCTGGTGTCTGCCACTGTGTTTAGTTTACCTGGTAGGTAAGTTGCAGAGATCCAAATTCCTCTTTGCAGACACCAGTGCCAGATATTGTTGGCCAATTCATCACACGATATCGACTTTACACCGCCCATGTGGTTAATATAGGCTACCACCGTGGTGTTGTCAATCTGTAGTCTAACATGAACTTTGTGCATGTTAGTGCAGTATGCTTTAAGTCCGTGAAATGCTGCGAGCATTTCTGAATAGTTAATCCCTAAGTTTTTAAATAGGGTTAACTCTGGTGCACTCCATCTACCTCCACAGCTAGAGGTAGTGTTAGTAGCTCCCCACCCTTTGGCACTGGCATCCGTTTGTAAGGTGATCGAGGGATTGGCGATAGTCATGGGTTTGGAACAATTTTGGGCATTACCCATCCACCAATATAGTTCAGCTTTTGCCTTTTCTGGAATTTTCATGGGCCTATCAAAATGGCCAGCATGATTTTTGAGCGCCGTAATTTTTGCTCTTTGTAAATTTTGGTAATGTAAGGGCCCATATTGTGCTGCAGGAAATGCAGCTACTATCTTCCCAATCACCCTGGCCACCTGCCGAATGGATGGGACCTTAATGCCAAAGAGGCTCCTGCAAGCCTCTATCAGGCCTTCCACCTTGCTTGGTGGTAACGTGACAGACATTTGCACTGAGTCAATAATGAACCCCAAATATTTCATGGTGGTAGAGGGTTCCAATATTGATTTATCTGGATGTATCGTAAACCCCAGTATCTGAAAAATATGTTTCGTGGCTGTGACTGCCAAAGTAGCCATTTCCAAATTCTCCCCCACTATGAGGATGTCATCAAGATAGGCCATAACAGTATGATTCTGTTTCCTTAAATAGGCCAAAGCTGGTTTCAATATCTTGGTAAACAATCTGGGTGCTGACGATAGCCCATTAGGCAAAGCTTTATATTGCCATAATTGTCCCATCCAGATAAATTTTAAGTATTTCCTATGATCCTTGTGTATGGGTACTGAATAGTATGCATCTTTAAGGTCAACGCATGCCATGTAGTACCTATTGGCTACAAGCTGAGTAGCAGTGTCGAAGGTGTCCATTTTAAAATGGATATACTGGACAGAAGTATTCAGGTCGGTCAAATCTATGATGATGCGGCACCCGCCATCTTTTTTGTTTTTAGTGAATATATTAGACACGAACTCCTGAGGTTCTTTAAAGGCCTTTTCAATTACCCCTTTTTCTATTAACCTCTGTAGTTCAGCATGCCCTGCTGCCTTATCTCTATGAGAAAGAATTTCCGACTAGGCGCATGCTGTACCGGGGTAGGGAGTTCGTGAATAAATTCAATTTTGTAGCCCTGAATACTCCCGAGTATATAAGGATCAGAGGTAAAAGTGAGCCAATTCTCGAGGAACATGTGCAACCTGCCCCCTATGCAGAGTGAATTTAGGTCAGTAGTGTTCTTGGGGATCCCAGACCCACCTACCTCCATGGTTACTGCCGGTGTGGAGGTTTCTGCCCTTGCTTCCTCGGCTGGTTGTAGGTGTTCTGGGAGTGGCGCATCTTCCAAGGAGGCCGGCCTGGGCCTTGGCCTAAAAAAGACCGCTGTGCAGGTATGCCGGCCTTCGAGCTTTCACCACCGGCAGACCTGTTAGGGTAACTCTGCCCGGTGGGTGCGTAGGGGTGCGTTCTGTGTGGGTGATGAGGCTTAGTGTACCCAGGTACTTTAATAAGGCCCAAAGCCTTAGCCTCCTCGTCAAGATCTTTTACCTGTTTGGGGAGATCTTCCCCGAATAACAGGCTTGGAGGCTGCGTCTTCCCAGGCTTGCATAACCCCGCGAACTTGGGGTTAAGCGCCGGCTTTATAATGCTTTTCCTGAAATTGTTAATTTCATACTGTGTATTGCACAGTAAGGCCAAAGCATCTTGCAGCTCTTGCGGCATATCCACTCCCACTGCTGTTCTGGCTACTGCAGTAATCCCTGCGGTTAGGAGCTTCAGGATCTTCTGAAGTTTCATCTCCTGCCCTCTACTTGAGGGGCTCATGTTCCCCCATATCGGGTTGTTCACCGCGGGCACATTTAACGATTTGCAGTTTTCTGGCGCCAAATATTTATCTGCTGTGGCATTGATGGCCTGTTCCTGAAGTTGGTTGGTGGCCATATAATCAATGCTGGCAGCCAGCTTGGGGTGGATGGGTAGGCCCTTCTGGTGGGGCATGGCATGTTTGCTCACCACATCCATATAATCTTCACACACCCCTGACGCTGCAGGTGCTTCAGCCAACTCTCCCTCTTCTGGGTCAGCCCAGTTCTGACCCTCAATGCTCCCCTGTATAGAAGGGGATACATTGGGCAGTCCTCGAAAGGAACTTGCCGTGGGCCTACTAGGGGTCCCACTGTGATCCTGCCCCTGCTGTAACAGGTCACGTTGGAGCATCTGCTCCATCAGCCGCTCAATGCGGTCAAGGCGACCTCCGTCGCTACCAGCGAGCGGGGTGCCCTCGGGACCGGACTCCGCTGAGTCCGCCCCGGCCGACTTCCGGGTAGTTTTCCCCGACCGTGGCGTACCAACGGTCTCAAAGTCCGAAAAGTCGGGAGCTGCAGGTGGAACCTGAAGCTCTGGAGAAGCAGTTCTCCGCTGGCTGCTGTCCTTAGCCGCTGATTTGGCCGCCGCTCTCTTACTCTTTCTCCCTTCCATTATGGTCGACTCACTCCTTCGGTGAGACTTACCTGGCGTGAGCTTTTTAAACTCACGCTGGAGGAGCCCCGCTCCTCCCGACCGTCGCTTCCGCATGCGTACGACGATATGTCGCGCATGCGTGCTGGCGGGGTCTTCACGTCGTCACTCACGTGACTCGGAAGTAAAATTCATATTAAATCTTCCCCTTCTCACCTTAAACCTAGGTTTAGACACCACAGACCAAAATCATCCTTGTATTCACCCCCATTAAAAAAAAATGTTTCAATGAGTGGAAGCACAAAAGGACACAAAGTGCTGGCGTAACTCAGCAAGTGAGGCAGCATCACTGGAGAACATGGATAGGTGACATTTCAAGTCTAGATCAGTTGCAAGGGTCTTGATCTGAAAAATCACCTGTCCATGTTTGCCAGAGATGCTGCCTAACCCACTCTTTTACTTTGTGTCCTCGTGTTCCAATGAGACCAGCTCTCTTTCCTCATTTCTTCTGGAATTACCCCATATCCCTTGAAACCTCCAAAACATTTGTGCCGATCTTTAACTTCCAACTCAGGTCATCCACCTATTATCCACCCAATTATATTTCTTTAATCTACTTTTGTCATAACTGGATAAATACACAAAGAAATAAAATAAGCTCATAAATGTGGGTTTAAGTTTATTGCAGTCAGTGTCTGCACTATTCTACTCTTGGCAGAAATAGCTGGCTTAGATCTAGGTGATAGCCACACGCGCGCACACACACACACGCGCGCACACACAGGGAATCACCATCTGTTGTCCGTTCACAACCCAACATCTACCAGCTCCGATTTGTTCTATACCTTTTCATACTTCTAGTTTCCCTCTCCCCTGACTTGCAGTTTGAAGATTACCTGAAATGTAATCTATTCCTTTTCTCCAGAGATGCTGCCTGACTCGTTGAGTTGCTCCAGCATTTTGTGTCTATCTACAATCACCAGCCCCTTACCTCATCCATACTGATGAACAAGAAATGTTATTGTTCAGATTCATTAACTTATTTGCTACAAAGTAATGTTAAATGTTTCAGAAAGTGTAGGTTTACTTCTATGGTCCTCAACTATTATTTTTATAAATACATCTGAGTGATAAATGATCAGTTTCTCTAAATATCAAGGTTGAAATATGTTAAATAATAATAAATAGCCAAACATCTTCACTGCATTTTCAACTGGCTGAAGATTTAAGGGCAAGGAAAAATGACCACAGATCAGTGGTTGCTGTGCTAAATGCAAGAAAGGAAAATTAAGATTTCAATTTAATCAAAATAGGGCCATTGATGGGCAGGCGGCTCAGTGCATCATGAAGTGTGGTGCTGAGGAAGCTGCAGGGAAAGGATGGCTCATCTTCAGGAGAGGATTTAATTACTGGATGTGCACACAAGGTGTTTGAATGCATCTGGATGAATCCAACTCTGATCATTTAAAAAAAAAAGTTACTTACTTGAAATTTTGTTTTTGTGAACATACAAAATGAAGGCAATTGGCTACACCAAATCTTAAAACAAATGAAAACTGCCCCTGACACATATAGAGAGCACGGTAGCGCAGTACTAGAGTTGCTGCCTTACAGCACCGATCCCAACTGTGAGTGCTGTCTGTACAGAGTTTGTATGTTCTCCCCGTGACCTGCGTGGGTTTTCTCCAGGAGCTCTGGTTTCCTTCCACACTCCAAAGACGAACAGGTTTGTAGGCTAATTGGTGTGGTATCATTGTAAATTGTCCCTACTGTGTGTAGGATAATGCGCAGGGATCACTGGTCGGCACGGACTCGGTGGGCCGAAGGGCCTGTTTCCTCACGGGCTGTATCTCTAAACTAAAGTTCAACTAAAGTATGGACATTTACAGTATATGCGTGATCAATACAGGTGGACATTTACTGCAGTTGACATACCTTTGCTTCCAGAGCATTTTCTCTTATCTCAGCATTTCTCTTGAGCACAGATAGTTCTAAGATTTCCTTGTTCAGGTATTTGTTCTGAGTCTTGTAACCCTGAAGAGCATCCTGGAAAGAAAAATATTACAATATTACTGCATCCCATTTCAAACAGATTGAGGTAGAGAGATTAACATGGCTGAGATGAGAACATCTACTGAACAAATCTGACACTTGTACCATGTGTCATTTTACATCGCAAAATTGATCCATTTCATAACTGGAAAAGCACAACATTTGCACTATTTGTTTCGGAAGTTTCAAAAACCTGAACAAATGCGTGACTAGCAGTCCTTGCCAATAGGGATCAGAACAGTTCACAGGACATCAGTCTGACGGAATACTCGATGGACAGACAGGGTATATGCCAAGCATAACCGGACATTTCTGGGATTACCGCTTTCACAATGGATCACTATCGTGCACGAATGCATACTGCCCCATATTTACTAACTCTCTGAATTTCAACTAGTGCATGAATAATCCATGAGGATGCCAAGCAGAAGGTGACTAAAGTTAGGGCAAACAGCAGAATGGTTAGTAAGCAGGCTACAAAAGAGGAACTTCCCCACAAGGTGGGTGATGGAACAATTGATATTCCATAGGGGCCTGTTTGTGGTTACATGGCCCCTACCAATCACTGCTAATCTGATGTGTAGGAAGGAACTGCAGATGCTGGTTAAACGGAAGATTGGCACACAACCTGGAGTAACTCAGTGGGACAGGCAGCATCTCTGGAGAGAAGGAATGGGTGACGTTTCGGGTCGAGACCCTTCCTCATACTGGCTAATCTAATCTTGGTCTCTGCTTTCCTTCTTAACCCCATAACCATATTGATTACCTGTTTCTGTAAAGGGGAGGGGTGAAGGTTTGCTTATTGATTCTGAGACATCAGAACAAGTGCAAAATTGGGATATAAATGCCAAATAAACTTTAATACAGCTATGTGAGCTAGAAGAGTCTTTGGTTTACTGTCACATGTACCGAGGTACAGTGAGAAGCATTTGTTGCGTGCTAACCAGTCAGTGGAAAGGCAATACAGTGTACAGATATATGATAAAGGGAATATCGTGAATAATATTTAGTGCAAGATAAAGCCAGTAAAGTTTGCCACAAGGAATAAAAAAATCCTTGGAAAATACAATGCAAAAGGGTCGAGAAGTACCCATTTGAAATTATAAAAGCAATGTAGATAAAACCATAAAAAGTTCTAGATAATAGGGCTCTCTTTGAGATAAACAGAATTCAAAAGCAGAAACTTTATGTTGATCCTGAAGGCAGACACAAAATGTTGGAGTAACTCAGCGGGACAGGCAGCATCTCTGGAGAGAAGGAATGGGTGACGTTTTGGGTCAAGACCCTTCGTTAGACAGTTGATCCTGTACAATTTAATCAGCATCCTAACCCGTCATCTCCACATCCTTAACATCCTTGGCTAGAATGATTCCCAATCTCCAATTTTAATTTATTAATTGAACCAAAATGCTCTTTGGTGAGAATTAAGTCAACTAACATTTGCTGTAAAACGATTTCTTACATTTTTAAGACAGTTACTGATGTTGTTTTCCTGCTCTTGACTCCAGTAGAAAATCAAACTTCTAGCCTTCTCCCATTTATATATTTTTGAAATACTAAAGAACTCACAGAAATCATTTGAAAATATTTGTTACTCAAGATTGCCAACCAAATCTATGTACAGTATTATTTATTCCCTCTTCCAAAGTCCACAATCAATTCATTGGTTTTGCTGATATTGAGAGCTAGGTTGTTGTGCTGGCACCATTTGGTAAATCCTGTTTATATCAATGGGCCTGAGAGTCAAAAACTTCAAATTCCTGGGCGTGCATATTTCTGAAAATCTTTCCTGGACCCGGAACACTGATGCAATTATAAATAAAGCACATCATCGCCTCTACTTCCCAAGAAGATTAAGGAGATTCGGCATGTCAACGAGGATTCTCTTGAACTACTACAGGTGTACAGTAGAGAGCATAGTGACTGGTTGCATCATGGCTTGGTTCGGCAACTTGAGCGTCCAGCAGCGGAAAAGACTGCAAAAAGTTGTAAACACTGCCCAGTCCATCACCGGCTCTGACCTCCCTACCATCGATGGGATTTATCGGATTCGCTGCCTCAAAAACGCAGCCAGCATCATCAGAGACCCACACCATCCTGGCCACACATTCGTTTCACCACTGCCATCAGAAAGAAGGTACAGGAGCTTAAAATGTAACATCCAGGATCAGGAACAGCTTCTTCCGTAGAGCCATCAGGCTATTAAACACTACAACTTCAAATAAACTCTGAACTACAGTAGACTATTATTATTGCACTACTATTGGGTTTTTTTTAAAGTGTGTGCGTGTGCGAGTGCAAGTGCATGTGTGTGTGTGCGTGTGCGCGTGTGTGTGTATTCACACACACACACACACTGAACTTTTCTTTGCCCTCGTTTATCATATTGTTTACAGTGTACTATGTTTACATATTCTGTTGTGCTGCTGCAAGTAAGAATTTCATTGTTCGATCTGGGACATACAACAATAAAACACTCTTGACTCTATTCGTAGTCCTTTAAATCCTGATAGCAATCTAGTATAGCTAAACTACATTGGGTTTCTGTACCCCCTGTCCCACTTGGGAAACCGGAACAGAAACCTCTGGAGACTTTGTGCCCCATACAAGGTTTCCGTGCGGTTCCCGGAGGTTTTTGTCCTCCGGCAACCACCTTCAACTAGCATCGCAACCGGCTTCGACTAAAAAATTACCGATTTTTAAAACGGAAACCCCTTTCGACCAGTAGGGAGACTGACAAAAACCTCCGTGAACTGCATGGAAACCTTGGGTGGGGCGCAAAGTCTCCAGAGATTTCCGTTCAGGTTTCCTCAGTGGGACAGGGGCATAAGTCAACACACCAAAGGTGTAGATAGACACAAAAAGCTTAAATAACTTAGCGGGTCAGACAGCATCTCTGGAGAAAAGGAATAAGTGACATTTCGGTTCAAGACCCTTCGGCAGACAGTCAGGGAAAAGGGAAAAAGGAAAAGAGACATACAGAAGACAGATACAAATGCTGGAGTAACTCAGTGGGACAGGCAGCATCTCTGGAGAGAAAGAATAGGTGACATTTCGGGTCGAGACCCTTCTTTGGTGTGAATATTCAGTCTGAAACGTCCCGAAACGTCACCCATTCCTTCTCCCCAGAGATGCTGCCTGAGTTACTCCAGCATTTTGTGTCTATCTTCGGTTTAAACCAGCATCCGCAGTTCCTTCCTACACGAGAGATAAAGACAGTGATATTGAGAGATATAGAACAAATGAATGAAAGATATGCAAAAATGGAATGATTATAAAGGAGACACGCTATTGTTACTTGTGGTCTAGGTGAGAAACAGTTACAGGCAATGAGGCTCAACAAGATGACTGAAGAAATTAAACCAGCATCTGCAGTTCCTTCCCACACAAAAATGTGTTGTCTAGAACTCCAACATGGGTTTTGTACAGCTGGAACAAAATTCCCTTCCATATTTTTGCCTTCAAGCTATAAAAATTATATTCTAATAGCCATTTTGGACCAAATCTCCAATTTATGATCTGTTAACAAGATCCCTTAATATTTACCTTTAGCTATGTCTATGCATCTTTTCTATTTGGTTTGTCTGCCAATTTTCCACATATCACAGAAGGATAGGGGGGGGGGGGGAAAGCAGTTTGAAAGCACTACAACCAAATTGCAAAGGTCATCTCTGAAGAAACCGCTGAAATGCGGGAAACCATTTTCTTAGAACAGAAGATTGCGAAATGTTATGTGTAGGAGGGAACTGCAGATGCTAGTTTACACCAAAGATAAGACACAAAATGCTGGAGTAACAGCAGGACAAAAGGAATAGGTGACGTTTTGGGTCGAGACCCTTCTTTAGACTGAATATTCTGTTGCGTAGATACACAGATGTTTCTACTAGGAAAGGCTACAAAGGCGAGGAGCCATGAATACAGGAAGGTATTTTGTTATTCATTTATAGGGTATGAACGTTACGGCAAGAGCCAGCATTTATCACCCATCCCTAATTAGGCCTAAAATGAGGCGGAAGTTTAAAGTCAATTGTATTTGTGCTCCTACAAATGAACCCAATTAGAAATTTGCAGGAATCCTCTGGAATGGCAAGGTGGTAAACCTGGCTCTCACATGCAAGTTACGTGAGGGTAGAAGGATATATTGATGGAGGTTAGACGGGGAAAGGGTTGCTTGAAGCATCAACACTGGCAAAAGCATAAATGGAAAACAACGTCAAATGCTAGAAATGTGAAGTACAAAAACAACACAGAAAATGTTCAGTAAGTCAAGCTGTAACTACGAAGAGATACAGATTTAGGTCACTTCACGTTCAATGATTTCATGTGGACCTGGCAATGATCTAAATGGGGTATTAGACAAGATAGATAGATTCTTGATTAGTACAGCAGGAGAATGGGGTTAGGAGGGAGAGATAAATCAGCCATGATTGAATGGCGAAGTAGACTTGATGGGCCGAATGGCCTAATTTACTTCTATTCCTTCTGACCTTATTACTGTGCTGTCAGCTCCATGTGAACAACGCTGATCTCTAGGACCGTATTTGGGGATTTAGGGAAGGTAATAGGTTTTGAGATGCATGGATTTTAGGCATGATATGTGTAGGAAAGAACTGCAGATGCTGGTTTAATAGACAATAGACAATAGGTGCAGGAGTAGGCCATTCGGCCCTTCGAGCCAGCACCACCATTCAATGTGATCATGGCTGATTATCCCCAATCAGTACCCCGTTCCTGCCTTCTCCCCATATCCCCTGACTCTGCTATTTTTAAGAGCCCTATCTAGCTCTCTCCTGAAAGAATCCAGAGAACTTGCCTCCACCGCCCTCTGAGGCAGAGAATTCCAGACTCACAACTCTCTGTGAGAAAATGTGTTTCCTCGTCTCCATTCTAAATGGCTTACTCCTTATTCTTAAACTGTGGCCCCTGGCTCTGGACTCCCCAAACATCGGGAGCATGTTTCCTGCCTTTAGCGTGTCCATACCCTTAACAATCTTATATGTTTCAATGAGATCCCCTCTCATCCTTCTAAACTCCAGAGTGTACAAGCCCAGCTGCTTCATTCTCTCAGCATATGACAGTCCCGCCATCCCAGGAATTAACCTTGTAAACCTACGCTGCACTCAATCAATAGCAAGAATGTCCTTCCTCAAATTAGGGGACCAAAAATGCACACAATACTCCAGGTGCGGTCTCACTAGGGCTCTGTACAACTGCAGAAGGACCTCTTTGCTCTTATATTCGACTCCTAAATCGAAGGTAGACACATAATGCTGGAGTAACTCTGCGGGACAGGCAGCATCTCTGGAGAGAAGGAATGGGTGACGTTTCGCGTCGAGACCCTTCTTCATTGTGGGCATGATACATCATCCAGTCTGGTACAGCTCACTAAAGTACAAGAGTCTGAATTAAATCAATACCTTCAGCCTGTTCAACTCCTGCTGTTCCTTATTCACTGAGGATCCGCCTGGCGACACTCCTTGGGGCGAGGAATTGTTCTCGCATTCATTGAGCTGCCGCGATAACTTCACAATCACTTCATCTTTGGCTTGGATGGTTTCCCTGAACATGTTCAGCTGGTCCCTCGTCCCAGTAAGTTTATCCTGAAATGCTTTCACTTCTTGCTCCATGTGATCTTTCTGCTGGTTAACGTGGTCCAGCTGCTTGTTCAAGGCTTGTATTTGTTGGTCTTTCTGATGCAGAAGCTGCGCCGTGCTGTGATCCACAGGTCCACAAGCAGTATTCAGCGAGTACTGAATCCTGTTGGGAACTGAGTCCTGTTGGGAACATTTCAATGACTGCTGTAACAGGCGGACCAGCTCCTGCAAACAAACAAGACAAATTTATTGTGTGACCTGCACCTTTGTTCTTAACGTCCATGCTTCTATTTTACGCAACATTACTAAATAAATATAGTAAACCCTCATTTTACCAGACCTCTTTATAACAGATTTTGGTTATAGCAGACCAAATCTGTTGTTGTTACTTGTTGTTTCACAGAATGACCACTAGGTGGATGGAGCACATCTTACTTTATATATGTAGGAAGGAACTGCAGATGCTGGTTTAGACTGAAGATAGACACAACAATTTGGAGTAACTCAGCAGGTCAGACAGCATCTCTGGACAGAAGGAATAGGAGACGTTTCGAGTCGAGGCTCCTTGAGCCTCCTTGTCTGAAGAAGGGTCTTGACCTGAAACGTCACCTATTCCTTTTCTCCAGAAACGCCGAGTTACTCCAGCTCTTTGTGTCTATCTTCAAATCTTATTTTAGTTTAACTTTAGAGATACAGATGCTGTACATTGATGTTGCTCTGCTCATTCTAATGTCCTTTACTACTGTACCAATAAAAGCATTTTGAATACTTTGGAGAATTACACATTTGAATAGTGTTTTTAAACCATTTCAGCTTAGTTTAGAAATACAATGTCGAAACCGAGTGTGCACCGTGCAACGATCATTCGTACACTAATTCTATCCTACACATTAGGGCCAATTCAGTGTGTGTAGGATAGAACTACCTTTCCTCCCCAGGTGCAAATGCAATATGAGAGGGCAGACAGAACCACCGCGGTAGTTCTATGATACACACTGTGAACAGTCACTAGTGTGTATGATAGAACTAGTGTACCAGAGCACCTGGAGGAAACCCACATGGTCTAGGGAGCAGCCGAACTCAGGACCGAATCCGGGTCTGTGAGTCAGTGGCTCCTCCAACGATTCACAGAATTAACACAATTCACAGAAGTCAATTAAATTCACACCTGCACGTCTATGAAATGTGGGAGGAAACCCCCGTAGCACCCAGCAAAATAGGCACACGGTCACAGGGAGAACGTGCAAACGCCATACCGTACACACCCGAGGTCAGGATCAAACTCGGGTCTCTGGCTCTGTAAGGCCGCAACTCTGTTGCCGCACCACTCTGCTGTCCCATGGTCTTGTGTATTTTGTGCTTTACTGTTTATTGTGTAGTATATGTTTATTGGCCGTTTTTCTAATAGTCCTGTAGATATTAACCTCGTTATTCTGGTTATTGCAGACAACCGCCAATAACGCACTCCATTCCCCATGTGCGGTCCGTTTACTGCGAGGGTTTACTGTATAGCAATTTCTACACATCTCCAGAGTTAAGAATCGTTACTGATCAGCCAACATGGAGCTGAGACAAAGTGTTAAAGAAGGAACTGCAGATGCTGCAGAATCGAGGGTTACACAAACGAAGAAGGGTCTCGACCCGAAATGTCGCCTATCTCCTTCGCTCCTTAGATGCTGCTGCACCCGCTGAGTTTCTCCAGCTTTTTGTGTAACCCATGGAGCTGAGACATTGCACAAACTGAAGTTAGACACAAGTGCTGGAGAAACTCAGCAGGTGCAGCAGCATCTATGGAGCAAAGGAAATAGGCAAAGTTTCGGGCCGAACACCTTCTTCACAACAAACCCTTCTTCAGGATTTGGGCCTCAAACGTTGCCTATTTCCTTCGCTCCATAGATGCTGCTGCACCCGTTGAGTTTCTCCAGCACTTTTGTCTACCTTCGATTTTCCAGCATCTGCAGTTCCTTCTTAAACACGGCAATACTTTATACATTTTTGATTAATTTTAACCCATAGAAAGAGACTGATATTTTCCACCTTTTCACACTGGCAGACTTCAGGAGATGCAGTTTATGGCTTAAATATTGAAAGGGGTATATAGCCTGTACCTGAAGCCAGTTCTAAAATCCATCCCCACTCCTAGGTCAAATAACCGGGGGACCACACTCATCTCTATTTGTGCTAACATGACAACAAATGACTAATTTTGTATTGCATGTCTTTTGCCTCCATGTTTACAGCACATTCTTTCTCCTTTAAAGGTCCAACTACACCATGCCACAAGCCTTCTCAATCTCATCTCATACTTGCTCTTTGCTCATTTTCCTTTTCACTGCCCTCTCATCTCACTATATTCAGTGCAGCTCTCACTGGAGTTAGTTACTTAACCCACTTTTTCTTTCATAATTCACCATTCCCTTTATTGGGTACAAACCTGCGTCTACCAGAATATCTGACATTTACAGATCACCAATGCTTCTCACGTTATGATCATTGTTCCCACATGTTCTCACGTTGACACAGCTCTTTGGCTTGTGGCACTTTGCTTATCTCATTCCTCAGAACTGGAACAGATCCAGCAATCACTTGGTCCAAAACATTCTGATCAAGGAAATCCTGCTCACACATTACAGAAAACATCTCACTTCTTTCACATTTACTCAAACAATATTATAGCAATTGAATTCACTCAACACCATCACTTAACAGTTCCGTTTAGTTTATTGAAAAACATTTGTAGCGTGCAAACCAGTCAGTGGAAAGACAATGCATGATTACATGGAGCCATTTACTGTGTATACATACATGAAAAGGGAATACAGTTTAGTACAAGGTACAGCCAGTCAGGTCCAATCAAAGATAGCCTGAGAGTCACCAATGAAGTAGATAGTAGTTCAGGACTTCACTCTGGTTGTGGTAGGAAGAGTCAGTTGCCTGATAACAGCTGGGAATAAACTGTTCCTGAATCTGGAGGTATGTGTTTTCACACTTCTATACCATTTGCCTGATGGGAGAGGGGAAAAGGGGGTGGCCTGGGTGCGACTCATCCTTGATGATGCTGCTGGCCTTGCCGAGGCAGCGTGAGGTATAAATGAAGTCAATGGAAGGGAGGTTGGTTCGTGTGATGGCCAGGGCGGTGTCCGGAATTTGCTGCTATTTCTTGCGGTGGTCTTGGATGGAGCTGTTCCCAAACCAAGCTGTGACGTATCCTGATAACATTGCTTTCTATGGCACATCTGTAGAAGTTGGTGTGTTATGTATTGGGAACATGCCGAACTTCCTGAGCCTTCTAAGGAAGTAGAGGTATCAGTTGTTATAGACATAGAAACATAGAAAATAGGTGCAGGAGTAGGCCATTCGGCCCTTCGAGCCTGCACCGCCATTCAATGTGATCATGGCTGATCATCCAACTCAGTATCCCGTACCTGCCTTCTCTCCATACCCCCTGATCCCTTTAGCCACAAGTGCCACATCTAACGCCCTCTTAAATATAGCCAATGAACTGGCCTCAACTACCTTCTGTGGCAGAGAATTCCAGAGACTCACCACTCTCTGTGTAAAGAATGTTTTCCTCATTTCGGTCCTAAAGGAATTCCCCCTTATCCTTAGACTGTGACCCCTTGTTCTGGACTCCCCCAACATCGGGAACAATCTTCCAGCATCTAGCTTGTCCAACCCCTTAAGAATTTTGTAGGTTTCTATAAGATCCCCCCTCAATCTTCTAAATTCCATCGAGTACAAACCGAGTCTATCCAATCTTTCCTCATATGAAAGTCCTGACATCCCATAGACATTTTAGTAGTTTCCCTGCAGATTTGCTCCTCTCTCCCTGGCCATCTAGTGACCCGTAGTATATCTCCACAATATATAACTAGTCCATGCAAACAGACTAACTGCACGAGTGCAATGAATATCTACACATAACAAGACTACAGTGCTGGATGAGACCCATGATGCTGTACATAGGCAAAAGGAGAAGTAAAAGCCTCTCTTGTCAAATGAAGCCTTCCACTACACTGCTCCCCTGGGGTTCTCCCCTACACAGCTCTCCTCAATCACTCCTTGTTACAAGATATCCTTCCTGCATACAGCTGCCGTTGAGCTTACTGTAGTCTGAGAAGCCATGATCCTGCTCCACAAGTACACGGGGTCCAACTGAACATTTGGAGATGTCCCTCACCAGCAGTGCCAGTTGTATTTGATCCTGTAAAGTTTATTCGCACATCGACTAATTGTGCAATTTCCTTTGTTACATCAGGATGCCTCAAAGTGATTTAGAGTCAATGACTTTGAAACTTTAGTCTCTGAAAACAGAGGGAAGGAATACAGGAGCTAATTTCTTTATATCAAGCTCCAACAAACAGAATGAAATAATGACAGATAATATGTTGGCTGAGTGATAATTATTATCCGGCTGAATATCCGTTTGCAAACACATCAAGAAGCAGAAGTAAATGTGTACTTCAGTCTGAAGGTCTCGACCAAAAACATCACCTATACCTTTTCTCCAGAGATGCTGCCTAACCCACTGAGTTACAGTTGCATTGTGTGTCTATCTTTAGTAACCAGTTGGCTTGGATAAGATGAACCTAAGAGCCTGTTTTCATGCTGTACAACTTTACAACCCTAACACCAATAAACTGCATCTTCCTTAAGACGTAGACACAAGAAACTGCTGATGTTGGTTTACGAAAAAAACACATGCAGTCCAGGAATAGCTCAGTGGGTCAGGCAGCATCTGTGGAGAACATGGATATGTGACGTTTCGAGTTGGGACCATTCTTCTGTATGACCTTACCTTTTGACTGCTCAAGTCTTCTTTCACTTTGTTCAATTCCTCTTGTTGAGCTTGAATTCTCGACTGAATCTCTGTTGAAGGCTTTCCATTAGTAATGACACACTCTACAGGAGATGACTCGCCGCTGCTCCGTGACTTTGATGCTCCGATTATATCCCTCAAGAATGGCCGCTTAGCTCTTTGTGATGCTTTTACAAAATCAAAAGCAAATGCTGATCCTACAGTAAATACAAATGTATCCCAAATGTTACTGAAACGACTGCCAGTTAAACTTAAGAAGGGTTTAATTGCACAAAAGTATGTTTAATACGTTTACCAATTTTTTACTTTCCTACAAACAGTTTTGGTTTTGAAAACACGTAAATAATTTTATAAAATCTACAGAGTTTCACTTTATTTTCCTTAAACTCCACGGGTTCCCTCGTGGATTCTCAATTTTTGTCACTTGAATAGCAATCAAAGGCTCAAACCTTCATTCAAGCTCCATCTGAACTGGCAACTTGATTTAACTGACACTATTGTTAAATAAAAACAGCTATAAAACAATCAGCAACATTAGAATTTGACTTGCATTTCACTATATAATTTGTAGGATGCAATAAATTATAAGGATATTTTGTTGCACGTGTCAATTAATTGAAATTTGCATTCAAGAGGTCATTTAGTTAGTCATGTCTGTGTAACCTTTTTGGAAAACCAGTCATATCCACATCCTATGGAGTAGTGCCCATTACCTTGTAGGTTCTTATCATGTTTAAAAAAGAACTGCAGATGCTGGAAAAATCGAAGGTAGACAAAAATGCTGGAGAAACTATAGGCAGTATCTATGGAGCGAAGGATTAGGTGACGTTTCGGGTCGAGATGCTTCTTGACCCGAAACGTCA
Organism: Raja brachyura; assembly: GCA_963514005.1. The sequence goes on from OY740820.1 coordinate 10,746,364, forward strand.
CCTATTCCTTTACTCCATAGATGCTGCCTCACCCGCTGAGTTTCTCCAGGTTCTTATCATGATGTGCTTTCCTAACTCTCTCCTAAATTATGGCTAGAATCAACGTTGTCCATTTTTTTCCAGCTCCAGTGCACCTGTGAAAGATAGATCTTTAGCCAGCCCTTTGATATCCAAGCTCTGCTATTGAACTACCGGTCATTTTTTTTAACATAACATCTTGAAAGCCTCTACAAGGCAACTTAAATTAAGCAGATAGAGGGCATGTGAAAAGTAGTGCTGGATGTGGCAACGTGTGCCAAAGTATAAAATTAATCCATTGAAGCCTGGGGGAAATGTATTGTATAACTAACTCCTGCAGGCCAGACTGCACACTGCTGAAGGAGCACAGCGAGAGTCAGTGATCCCAGGCTTGCTCGTGCCGATCAGTGCATACATTGGCTATGTTTTAGGTTAACACTTTAATTAAATCTTGGTGTAGGAAAAACAAAAGGCAAATTGATGCACTAAAAAACTACGTTTTGATTTACTTTGATATTAAATTCATGATTAAATAAATTCCTCCTGATGGTCAACTGTGTGATTTGCCACTTTTGAAACAAGATAAATTGAGAATGCTGGTTTCTATATCGGTTAATTAATTTGTTCAACAATTGAGGCATTGGAGTATGTCAGGAAGTCATTTTGTAGCTTTATAGGACTTTGCGGCTGTATTTGGAGTATATTGTGTGCAGTTCTGGGTGCCCCATTATAGAAAGGATGCAGAAACTTTGGAGAGGGTGCAGAAGAGGTTTACCAACATGCTACCTGGTTTAGAAGGTGTTTGCTATGGAAAGGATAAACAAACTCAGATGGTTTTCCTTGGAGCATCAGAGGCTGAACCATCTAGGGATCCGAGAAGTTAACCTGAGAGGTTGATTCCCGGGATGGCGGGACTGTCATATGTTGATAGAATGGAGCGCCTGGGATCGTATATACTGGAATTTAGAAGGATAAGAGGGATGATAAAAATGTGGATTTCAAATATGTCCAAAATGTTACACCTCGAAGATATGAGATTCCTCCTAGTAGGCAAATCAGACCATTTCCAAAAGATTTGGTCTCCATTTATCGACTTATTACAACCATGGGGTGCAACACAACTTTGAAAATAAATGGTATCAGGACCTGGTGAGGGGTGTGTAAAGATACGAAGTAGGTACATCCCTTTTATAGTACCTTATTTTACTTTCTTATATTTTCTGTCTTCTATTTTTCTCTTTCTTTTCCTTTGGTTTTCTATTTTATTCTTTCTTGTGTTTTAGGCTTCTACGGGTTCTTCCTGATCACTCTCTCACCCACTTACTATCTTATCTAACTTTCTCTATTCTTCTTCTTCTTCTTAAAGTTCAAAATAAGAAGTGGTACAGGAAATGTATTATGTTATTTTGGGCTTATATCATTGTAATGTACATTACTTCTAATTTAAAAAAAAAAATGTTTTAAAGGATACGAGGGGATCTTATTGAAACATAAGATTATTAAGGGATTGAACATGCTAGGCAGGAAACATGTTTCTACAGTTTAAGAATAAGGGGTAGGCCATTTAGAACGGAGATGAGAAAAAATGTTTTCACCCAGAGAGTTGTGTATCTGTGGAATTCTCTGCCTCAGAAGGAAGTGGAGGTCATTCTCTGGATGCTTTCAAGAGAGAGTTAGATAGTGTTCTTAAAGTCAAGGGATATGGGGAGAAGGCAGGAACAGGGTACTGATTGTGGATGAAAGATAGGAGGCGCCGTCCTGTATGGTATGGCTGCCCAGCCTGCAGCTGTATGTTTTTCACTCTTGTAGCAGCATGGCGTGACGCCACACTCTTTTCTTTATTTTTAGTGAGTTAAAGTGTTTTGTTTTTGGAGTTCTATTCTTTTTTATGTGGGGGGTGGGGGGGGGGGCGGGGGTAAGGGGGAAACTACTTTTCAGGGTCCCTACCTGGTCGGAGAGGCAGCCTTTCTCCGGGCTGCAACTTCGACCCGTCCTCGCGGCCTACCAGCGGGCCTGTTGCGGCGTTTCCTGAGGAGACAGCCCAGAACCTCGGCTTCGGCAGCGGCGGAGCGCTGGAGCGCCATCGCGGAGCGGGCGATGCCTTGCCTGGGTCGCCGCGCTGGAACTCCGGTGAGCTGAGACCGCCGAGGAAAACATCGCGGAGCCGCGGGTCTGTGGAGCAGCCAGCTGCAGGCAGCAGCGCTGACTTTAACAGCGGGAGCCAGTGGAGGAGCTCCATTCAGCGCGGCCTTGTTGGCTTCGGAAGCCACGGACTCCGGTAAGGAAGCGGCCGTTCCAGGTGTCCCAAGCCGCTGAGAGGATTCTCCCGACGTCGGGGCACCATCACCCGGCGAGAATGGCCTGGAACATCGGGCCTCTGTGAAGGCCTCAATAGGCCTGACTATGGGTGGACATGGCATAGGGACTGGACTTTGTGCCTTCCCTCATAATGGGAAACATTGTGGGGGGATGTTTTTTATGTTTAAATCTCTTTATTAGTGCTATGTCTGTATTCTTTTTTTATGTGCTGCAGTGGCAAGAAACATTTCACTACACCAATTAGTGTATGTGACCAATAAATTAACCTTGAACCTTGATCAGCCACGATCACAGTGAATGGCGGTGCTGGCCAAAAGAAGGGCCGAATGGCCTACTCCTGCACCTTTTGTCTATTGTCTATATAAAATGAGAGGCATAGATAGGATCTCTTTCCCAGGGTGGAAATGTCAAAGACGAGAGAACATAAGAGTGAGAAAAACAAAATTTAAGTGAGAAAACCAAGACTTTGAGTCATTTATAACTGTCACTGTATGTTGTTACTTGTGGGCGGAGCACCAAGGCAAATTCCTTGTATGTGAATACTTGGCCAATAAACTTATTACTTAAAGTGGATGTGCTTTACAAGTTTTATTTTAATAAAACAAAAGTGGGTGTTTGAAACCTGGTGGCGGAGACATACACGATAGTGGCATTTAAGAGGCTGTTAGATATGCACATGGACATGCAAGGGATGTGGATCAGGAGACATCATGTTGGACACAGACATTGTGGGCTGAAGAGCCTGATCCATGTTGAATGCAAATTCTGAAATTGTCTTGCCACAAATTCCCTTGATATTTTATGTAATAAATTTCACTGTTTTTTCCAATTTGTAATTATATTTGCATTAACAATGCAATACATTACATAGCTTTGATTTGAACAGCTACTGAATCCAGAGAGAAAATAAGCTAAAGCTGAGCATGAGATATTGCAGATGTCCCTTTATAATTACATCTGTTCATAATTTCCTTGACAGATGAAAGAAAATGCATTTGATATTATTTAATAAAGCCAATATTTAAATTACTCCAAATACTCAGAAATATCACCTCAATGTCACTTGTTCAGCAGGCCATTTTTCTCACAAAAGGGAGACGAAAACTCTTGGCTTAGAAACGGGCTTTGTAACAGCTGAAGTATTTATCATTTTACCTAAGTGGGATATGTTGGAAGGAACTGCAGATGCTGGTTTACACACAAAAATAGACACAAATTGCTGGATTAACTCAGGGGGACAGGCAGCATCTCTGGAGACTCAGCATTTTGTGTCTCTCTAAAGCAGTGGGATAGTTGGGAGGGAAAGGAGTTCTGCCAACAAGCCCCTCTAGTCCTTGCAACAAAAAAATTACCCCTCGGATTCCTATTAAATCTTTCCCTCCTCATCTTGAATCTATGTCCTCTGATCCTAGATTCCCACTCTGTGCATCTACCCAATCTATTCCTTTCATGATTACGTACACCTCTAAGATCACCTTTCATTCTCCAAGGAATAGAGACCCAGCCTACTCAACCGCTCATAGCTCACACCCTCTAGTTCTGGCAACATCCTCGGAATTTTTTTCTGAATGCTTTCAAGCTTGACAATATCTTCCCTATAACATGGTGCCCAGAACTCAACACAATATTCTAAATGCAGTCTCACCAGGTCTTATACAACTGCAACATGACCTCCCAACGTTTATACTCTACACTGACTGATGAAGGCCAAACTGCCAAAAGCCTTCTGACGATTCAATTTGCACTTAGGAAACACACATTATAACAAAACCATCTATACTTTTAAAAGTATATCTCAGTTGTGCAATAACCCTTTATTTTTGAATGAATTTGATTTCAAATAACAAACCTCTACTTGATTCAGCAGGCTCTTTTTTTCTCTTTTCGTCGTGCCCTGCAGCCTCTTCCAACTCTTTCAGGGTTGGATCCAGCAGCACCCAATCATCTGTGTAGAACATACTTTTCCGATTTTCGTTGTTTCCTTTTCCTGGTTTCAGATTTGACATTGAGTTTCTGCAATGGATTCAGAATTGCAGGAATATGATCCAAATTACCCAGGAATCATGCCCAACATACAACAGTGAAAAGCTTTCTGTTTCTGGTTAGCATGCCACAGAACAGCTTCTCAGTGTACCTCGGTACACGTGACAAACTAAACTAAACGTAACCTTCAGATATATAGTGCCATGAAAATGCTCCAATATGCTTCACAAGACAAAACATTTAATTTTACTGAGCAGGTGATCAATTGCTTGCCCACTGGTTCATTTTCAGGAAAATCAAACTTTTAAAGGAATGAGCAAAAGAGTTAAGGGCCTTTCCCACACACGATTTTTTCTGGCGACTTGCCGGCACCGTCATAGTCGCAGCACGTAGCCGAAAATTTTCAACATGTTCAAAATCCAGCGGCGACCAGAAAAAGGTACGACTCTTTGGGCAACTACTCACTGCCATACAGGCATCACCCTGCGCCGAAATAAATTGCATAAGTGGGACAGGCCCTTTACTGTTTTAGAATGAAAATCGTGTGTTGGACATTCTTATGAAAGGTCTTTGATCTGAAACACGTGGTTTCTCCCTCCACAGATGCTGCCTGGCCTGCTGAGTACTTCCAACATTGTCTGCATTTAAGGATTCTCTTTTCTCTGAGAGATACACCATGGCAAAGCAACGGAATGTGCGAAATTAGGGCCCTTTTACTGTAGCACTAAATCTTTACAGGTACATTTCAAATGAAATGCCAAAATCCCCATCCTCAGGCATGTGAACTTTAAGACTTTAGGCTTTAGAGGTACAGCACAGAAACAGGCCCCTTGGCCTGCTGAGTTCAGGCCGACCAGCAATCAACCCCTACACTAACATTATCCCACACACTTGGGACAATTTTACAACTTACCGAAGCCAATTAACCTACAAACCTGACCAATCTTTGGAGTGTGGGAGGAAACCAAAGCAACCAGAGAAAACACACGCGGTCACAGCGAGAACGTACAAACTCCACACAGACAGCACCCGTGGTCAGGATTGAACCCTGGTTTTTGGCGCTATAAGTCAGCAACTCGACCATTGCGCCACTATGCCACCCCAAGCCCTCCGCTCACTATTTCCAGAAAGAAGAATATCCCGCTGGTGTCCTAGACAGATTTATTCCTTGGCCAAACTGACTGATTTCAACACATTAACATATTGTTCATTTCAAATGCAGTTCATGGGACTTTCCTCTGTGAAATGCTGCTGCAAGAAATCACAGAAAGTTGTAGATGTAGCCCATTCCATCATACCGACCAGACTTCCCACCATTGACTGCATCTACACTTCACACTGCCTCGGAAAATCAGCCAACATAATCAAAGATTTGTCCCATTCCTTCTACTTGCTCCCGTTGGACAGAAGATATAAAAGCTTGCAAAAGCACACCTCCCTACTCAAGAACAGCTTCTTCCCCTCTGCTATCAGGCTTCTGAACGGTCCTTCCATTAATTAGGTTGCTGTCCAATTCACCTCTGCCCCATTGTGGACACGGGACTACCCTAAAACTAAACCTGCACTCATTTACGCAACAGTAATTTGTTAGCTGTGAAGTAATTTGGAGCAACTGAACAGCATGATACAAATGAAAGTTGTTTTAAGAAGTTTGTTCACAGAACTAGATTTCAATGGAGAGATTTCCAACAAAATATTAATGATATTTTGATATTGGCAGTGGTTGGTGAGCACATTTCACGACAAGAAGATAGACACCAAAAGCTGGAGTAACTCAGCCGGTCAGACAGCATCTCTGGAGAAAAGGAATAGGTGACGTTTCGGGTCGAGATCCTTCTTCAGACTTCAGACATAACAAGCTTGGCTCATCAACTTCAAAGGAAGTGGTGCTGCAATAGTTAATCCACTGTGCTTTCATGATGGAAAACAGCTTTTCCTCACCATGCTTTTAGATCTTTTTTTTTTAATTTGGGAAGGCATTAAAAAGCGTCCTTGAACCATTTTAAAGGCTGCAAGGAAGTACACTGTCTGGATCTGATTTCAATTAGTTTTTGATGCTAAATTATTTTCTAAACTCTTTATGCATACAAGGGACTTCACGTATCTCAATCTAAGATATATTACAAGCTTCAAAAGACTGGTGGTTTCCAAAATCCTTGGGATTTCACTGTCTGATTAATTGTACTAAGAATAAATTTAATAATTTGAATTTTTTGCAGAATTTTATTGATTTTCAAATGTATGCCTTCTGGTTGACAAAAGTGCTGGAGAAACACAGCGGGTGTGGCAGCATCTATGGAGCGAAGGAAATAGGCAACGTTTTGGGCCAAAACCCTTCTTCAGAATGCTTTCTGGTTATTTGGCAGCTGGTGAGCATTCACAAACACACCCCTTTCTTTAATTCAGTATGAAGAAGGGATTCGACCTGCAACATCACCCATTCCTTCTCTCCAGAGATGCTGCCTGACCCGCTGAGTTACTCCAGGTTTTTGTGTTTTATGACTCGGGTAAGGTTGCCTCACCTGATCTCTGTGCCCAAGTGCTTCAAGGAGAAGTTAATGGTCGTGGGGTTTATTGGAGAAGGATAGTTTGCTGCTTGCTCACCCACCAGGGTCTCCGGGGCAACCTCTTCTTCCAATACACTTCTTGCACTCTCAGCAATATCCGGCATTTGCGGGGGAAAGGGAGCATCTGGAATTAATATGAAATCTTATTATTGTCTGTAACTATACTAACATTCCTTAACATACTGCAGCAAAAGCAGGCTGGTGGTTAACCTACATTCTGAGCACAGTGGAAAACATGACAGCAGAGATAACATTGTGGCAACGCATTAAATAAGATCTAGTTAATAAACACATTGCTAGTCTGAATAAAAAACACAATCTGTATCTTGTCAAAGCAATCTGCTTTCTATTTGAAGATCTGTTATCTTGGTAAAATTAGATCTAAATCATTAGCAATGTAATGATCAGCAGCTTTCTGTTAATTTCCTCGTCTCATCCAACAAGACTACTTTAGATCTAACCAGTGTCTTTACCACAAACTTCAAATGCAGATCTCTAAATATTCTTGGAGACACTAGAGACTGAAGATGCTAGAACCTTGAATATAAAGCACTCAGCAGGTCAGCCTGCATCTTCACTTGAGGCTCTTCACTCCAACCCAAAGACAACCCGAAACAGCGTCTGTCCATTTTCTGACTCACTGAGTTCCTCCAACAATTTTTTTTAAACACCAAAAACCTTTATTTTACTGTAAGCAGAGGCAGAGACTTAAATATTTTAAAAGAGCTGGAATAAAGCGCAGCGTAGTATTTTGTGCTACCCAACAATACAAAGAAAATCACCCGGGGTTACACAAAAAGCTGGAGAAACTCAGCGGGTGCAGCAGCATCTAAGGAGCGAAGGAGATAGGCGACGTTTCGGGTCGAGACCCTTCTTCAGACTGATATCTCCTTCGCTCCTTAGATGCTGCTGCACCCGCTGAGTTTCTCCAGCTTTTTGTGTAACCCTCGATTCTCCAGCATCTGCAGTTCCTTCTTTAACACAACAAAGAAAATCACCCAATAGCTAATAGCCAGAAATCCTCCATATTTCCAAATTAGCTTACAATGATTTGGGCTTGGTACACATTCCCAAGAATAGTTTAATTCAGAGATACAGCATGGAAACAGGCCCTTCAGCCCACCACCTTCAGTCCCTCCCATCGCCTCCTGATGAACGTGATCGTACGATGCCTCATTTCTATTTAATTGCGGAGCTCCCCGCTGGAAAACTCCTCCATGGTAACAAACTCAACGACAGCAGAGGCAGGGAGCCTGAGCAATGTCTTTTTATTCCAGAGGGTAGATCGCTCCCATGAGTGTGTTGGCTGGTGGACCAACGATCAACGAGGTCATTAAGAAACAGAATGACATGGCATAGAAACATAGAAATTAGGTGCAGGCGTAGGCCATTCGGCCCTTCGAGCCTGCACCGCCATTCAATATGACCATGGCTGATCATCCAACTCAGTATCCCGTACCTGCCTTCTCTCCATACCCTCTGATCCCCTTAGCCACAAGGGCCACATCTAACTCCCTCTTAAATATAGCCAATGAACTGGCCTCAACTACCCTCTGTGGCAGAGAGTTCCAGAGACCCACCACCCTCTGTGTGAAAAAAGTCCTTCTCATCTCGGTCCTAAAGGATTTCCCCCTTATCCTTAAGCTGTGACCCCTTGTCCTGGACCTCCCCAACATCGGGAACAATCTTCCTGCATCTAGCCTGTCCAACCCCTTAAGAATTTTGTAAGTTTCTATAAGATCCCCTCTCAATCTCCTAAATTCTAGAGAGTATAAACCGAGTCTATGCAGTCTTTGTTCATAAGACAGTCCTGACATCCCAGGAATCAGTCTGGTGAACCTTCGCTGCACTCCCTCTATGGCAATAATGTCCTTCCTCAGATTTGGAGACCAGAAAGGTGGTCTCCAAATAAGTCGCCCTGCCTCAAGGCCTAGTCAGCCCTCACAGCCTGCTCTGCTCCACAGGAGCGCCATGGCAACAAGGCCTCCAGATCAAGGTTTGCCTCAGGAATTGCACCAGGGGTAAGTAAGAGGATTATTTCCAAAACCTTCCTTCAAGTACTGCCACATCACACATACCTCCTTAACCCATCTTTAATGATGTAAATAACCCATCTTTAGAGGCTGACTACAGCTCAATTTGTGAATATTGTGGTTGAAGGCTACAACTTTTAACATTAACAGTGTTATTTGCAACTAGATGCTGCTGTAAAGCGATCGTTGCAACGTTCACAAGTTGGGTTGGTTCTAACTTTTTTCAATGCATTATTTCATTAAGCATACCAGCTAAAAAATAAAAAGATCTGCATACGCTGGTATAAAAACAGAAAATGTTGGATATGCTCAGTAAGATGGGCTGCATCTATGGGAAGAGAAACAGAGTCAATGTTTCAGGTCAAAAAATGTCATGCAGTGGCTTGCAAAAGTTTTCATACCCCTTGAACTTTTCGACATTTTGTCACGTTACAACCACAAATGCTAATGTATTTTATTGGGATTTTATGTGATAGACCAACACAAAGTGGTGCATAATTGTGAAGTGGAAGGAAAATTATACATGGTTTCCAAATTTTATTACAAATAAAAAATTGAAAAGTGTGGCATGCAAAAGTAATCTGCCCCCGAGTCAATACTTCATAGAACCACCTTTCGCTGCAATTACAGATGCAAGTCTTTTGGGGTATCTCTCTACCAGCTTTGCACATCTAGAGACTGACATGTTTTCCCATTCTTCTTTGCAAAATAGCTCAAGCTCAGTATGATTGGATGGAGAGCGTCTGTGAACAGCAATTTTCAAGTCTTGCCAGAGATTCTCAATTGGATTTAGGTCTGGACTTTGACTGGGCCATTCTAACACATGAATATGCTTTGATCTAAACCATTCCTTTGTAGCTCTGGCTGTATGTTTAGGGTCGTTGTCCTGCTGGAAGGTGAACCTCCACCCCAGTCTCAAGTCTTTTGCAGACTAACAGGTTTTCTTCCAAGATTGCCCTGTATTTGGCTCCATCCATCTTCCCATCAACTCTGACCAGCTTCCCTGTCCCTGCTGAAGAAAAGCATCCCACCGCATGATGCTGCCACCACCATGTTTCACAGTGGGGATGGTGTGTGCAGCGTTAGTTTTCCGCCACACATAGCGTTTTGCATTTAGGCCAAAAACTTCAATTTTGGTCTCATCAGACCAGAGCACCTTCCTCCACATGTTTGCTGTGTTCCCCACATGGCTTGTGGCAAACTGCAAACAGGACTTCTTATGGCTTTGTTTCAACAATGGCTTTCTTCTTGCCACACTTCCATAAAGGCCCGATTTGTGGAGTACATGACTAATAGTTGTCCTGTGGACAGATTCTCCCACCCGAGCTGTGGATCTCTGCAGCTCCTCGAGAGTTACCATGGGCCTCTTGGCTGCTTCTCTGATCAATGCTCTCCTTGTCAGTTTAGGTGGACGGCCATGTCTTGGTTGGTTTGCAGTTGTGCCATACTCTTTCCATTTTCGGATGATGGATTGAACAGTGCTCCGTGAGATGCTTCCGTGAGATTTTTTTTTTAAAATAATTTTTTTTATTAGCAATAACCAATTTTCAATGTTTAAAACTGAGTTATAAACATCAACTTAATTCAATATTTGTACATAACACACTAATGATTATTATCTTATATTTTTTTGAAAATAAAAGTGAGTAAAGAGAAATACCATTATTAATCAATAAAATTATAATTCCGTAATAATTAGTTGGTATAAAAGAAAAAAGAAAATGAAGAAAAAGAAAAAAGACAAAAAAGTTTAAAAAAAACAAATAAGAAAAAATATTATATATATACATAAATGAAAAGCCACACAATATATTGTAAATAAAACAACTACAAATAATAATATCAATAAAGACATGCATATATCCTAGGATACCAATGAATTATTTTCATCAAATCCCGCAGGGTGCCCGTCAAGCCGTGATGCCAAGAACAGCTACTTCTCTAAATACTGTATATATGGAGACCATATCTGTTCAAAAGAATTATACTTGTCCAGAAGGACAAATCTAATTCTTTCCAAGTCTAACGTCTCCAACATCTCTGATGCCCACATTTTAATTGTTGGGGATAATGTTCCCTTCCAAAATTTCAGTATTATTTTTTTCCCTAATATCAAACAATAATCAAGGAAATTTCTTTGATCTAATGTAAATATCAAATTAGCCTCTGGAATTCCCAATATTATTAACTTTGGGTCAGGGTCTAGTTGAACTTTAAGAACTTCAGAAATAACGTTAAAAATTTCTGTCCAATAATAATTCAATTTAGGACATGTAACATAACTGTGTGTTAAATTTGCTTCTAAATTCTTACATTTATCACAAATAGAGGAGAGATTAGGAAATATACTATTTAATTTAGTTTTCGAATAATGTAATCTGTATAATACTTTAAATTGTATTAATATGTCTAGCATTTAACGAGCACCGATGTATTTGTTGTAAACTTTCTTCCCAATTTTCTTTGGTTATAGGTGATCCAGTTTCATTTTCCCATGCTTGACGATATGTTTCAGTTATTGGATTCTCCTTATCCATAATGATGTTATATATATAAGCTATTAATTTTTCTGTGGTTGGATGCAAGTTAAACAATTCATCTAATAATCCTGGTTCTTTATTTTTAAAATCCTGTGTATTAGATTTGATATAATCTCTAATTTGAAAATACCTAAACAAATGTTGTGAAGACAATCCGTAGATATCTTGTAACTCCTGAAATGAAAGAAATTTTCCATTTCTATAAAGGTGCTCTACCCTTGTAATTCCTAAATTATCCCAATGTCTAAACCCCCCATCCAGTGTGGAGGGCTTAAATAATGGGTTATTCATAATTGGTAGTCTAAATGAGAGATTATCTAAGTGTAAAGTCTTGACTATTTGTTTCCAAATACGTCTATTATTGTAAATGATAGGATTGTCCCTATAAATTTTTTTTTGCACTTCCTTTGGAGCAAAAATAATTGAGTCTACGTTAAAAGGCAAACAATCTTCCTTTTCTATCTTTAACCACGTTGGTTCCAGGTCCGTATTTACCCACCAAAAATTCATATTCTTAATCTGTACTGCCCAGAAATAGTATAGAAAATTTGGAAGTGCTAACCCTCCATTTATCTTTGACTTGCATAAATGTTTTTTACTTATTCTATGATTTTTATAATCCCAGATAAAACTATTAACAATATTATCAATTTTTTTAAAAAAGGTTTTCGGAAGGAAAAAAGGGATTGCATGAAACAGATATAACAATTGTGGTAGAAAAACCATCTTTATAGCATTTATTCTACCAATCAAAGATATAGGAAGTGTTTTCCAATATAAAATATTTTTCTAAGTTTATCTAATAATTGAGGATAATTAGATCTAATTAATGAATTATGGGATTTAGATACATTAATTCCTAAGTATTTAAATTTGTCTGTAACTATTTTTAATGGGTATTGTAGTATGTTTAAATTTATTTTAGTTATAGGCATAATATCACTTTTATTCCAATTAATCCTATATCCAGAAAATATACTAAATTTATTTATAACATCAAACAACGTTGGAATACTAATTTCAGGTTTTGTGATATAAATCAAAACATCATCTGCATATAAGGATATTTTGTTAATTGTTGTATCAGTATTATAACCATATATTTCAGGTTCAGATCTAATTCTTTCTGCCAAAGGCTCTATCGCCAAGGCAAATAATAAAGGCGATAACGGACATCCCTGTCTGCATCCCCTAAAGAGTTTAAATTTAGCGAGATATTTTTTTATAACCTAACCCTGCTTTAAACTTCTCCACAACTTTATCCCTGATCTGTCTGGTGTGTTCCTTGGGCTTCATGATGCTGTTTGCTCACTAATGTTCTCTAACAAACCTCTGAGTCCTTCACAGAACAGCTGTATTTATACTGAGATTAGATTACACACAAGTGGACTCTATTTACTAATTAGGTGACTTCTGAAGGCAATTGGTTGCATTGGATTGTATTTAGGGGTATCAGAGTAAAGGGGGCTGAATACTTTTGCACACCACACTTTTCAGTTTTTTATTTGTAAAAAAACTTTGAAAACCATGTATCATTTTCCTTCCACTTCACAATTTGTGTTGGTCTATCACATAAAATCCCAATAAAATACATTTACGTTTGTGGTTATAACGTGACAAAATGTGGAAACGTTCAAGGGGTATGAAAACTTTTGCAAGCCACTGTTATGATATATGAAATAATTCAACTCATTTTCACAGGTCCCAAACCCACAAACAGCATAACTAGATTAACTTTTCCTTTAATCGATGTCATTTCAGCACTAAACAACAGTTTTTCTCTCCACTGATAAAGCCTGACCTGCTGAGTATTTTTGTTTTTATTTTACCATTTTTAAAAATTGCAATTTCAATGTTACATGCTTCCTTAGTGCAGTTGAGTGATACCACATGGAAACAGTCCCTAGGACCACACCGATCAACAATCACCCGTACACTAGTTCTATCCTACACGAGGGAGAATTTACAGAAGCCAATTCACCTACGAACCTGCCCATCTTTGGAATGTGGGCGGAAACCGGAGCACCCGTCAAGAACCCACGCAGTCACAGGAAGAACGTACAAACTCCACACAAAGAGCAGAATGAACCCGGGTCTCTGGGGCTATGAGGCAGCAACTCTTCTGCTGTGCCACTATGCTGCCCCTTCAAACTCCATCTAATCCCCTCACACTAACTACTGCCCAGTCTAATCCAACTCCCCTTCATTCCATCACCCTAATATTCCAATTGTTTCCATTCCATCCATTGATCCCATCAAACCATCCAAACTATGTACGGTGGCGCAGCAGTAGAGTTGCTGCCTCACAGCGCCAGAGACCCGGGTTCGATCCTGACTATGGGTGCTGTCTGTACGGAGTTTGTATGTTCTCCCAGTGACCTGTGTAGGTTTTCTCCAAGATCTTTGGTTTCCTCCCACACTCCAAAGATGTACAGGATGGTAGGTTATAAAAATTGTCCCTGGTGTGTGTAGGATAGTGTTAATGTGCGGGGATTGCAGGTCAGCACTGACTCAGTGGGCCAAAGGGCCTGTTTTCACACTGTATCTCTAATTTAAATTAAACTCTTGTAGGTGGTTCCTCAAACTCTGCTCCTGTGTCCACCGCTGCTGGATGCCAGGGCCATCATTTTAAATTTTGCATTTTAATAAGTTCTCCTGAGAATTTAAAGCAGAATTGCAGCTAAACATGTCTAATGAGAAGCCAGCAGCTGGAACAGTAGCTATTCCAGGAAACAAAGAGATCTTGACTGAGAATTAAAATTCAATACATCCTGGCCAAGGTGTTAACACATTTGCAAATGATGCGTAACAACAATATAGCACCTAGAGGTGTTCTCTAAGTCTAGCAAACATCTGCAACCAATTTATTCCATGCCTTGGTCAACATCTCTCTGCAAGGCCCAGATGGGAAGGATATGGAACCGTTCTAAAAATAAGGGGCCAATCATTTTAAACATGATATTTATTTTTGTGGGGTCAAGAAGCTTTGGGACTCTCCCCGTTCAAGCATGGAGGAAACAGATGTTTAAATATTTTTTAAGTCGAGGTAGCTCGATAGTTAATAAACCAGGGGATGAAAGGTTACCATGGGTACACTGAGTTGAAGTTACAGTCAGAAATAGACACAAAGTGCTGTAGTAACACAACCATCTTGCAGAAATTGTCTGAAGAAGGGTCCCAACCCAAAATGTCACCCATCCTTTTTCTGCGGGATAAACCCAAGCATTGAAAGAAAGTGTGAACTCCACACAGACAGCGCTGAATGTCAGAAACAAATCCAGATTGTTGGAGCAGTAAGACGGCTGCATTGCCTGCATTTCCACCCTGCCGTCCTGTGCAGCTCCAAATGACAAGGAACGTAGATGGGAACAAGAGGTAGGAGTGGGGTAAGTGGAGGCGAGGTACTCCCCTCAAGGGAAGTTAGCCTTTTCTAACCGGGCTTCATCAGGCCAAATAACCACCTTTACCCCAATTTCTCATTCACAGCTCGTTCACACTATTTATTTCCTTGTCACTCAATCACATCACCATCCTTTTCCAGGGGGCGGCGTCCAGTTGGTATGGCTGCCCAGCCTGCAGCTGTCTGTTTTTTAACTTCTTTCTTTTATTTTTATTGAGTTTTAGTGTTTGTTTTTGGAGCCCTAGCCTTTTTTATGTGGGGGGGGGGAGGGGGAAGGGGGAAACTACTTTTCCTGGTCCATACCTGGTCGGAGAGGCAGCTTTTCTCCGGGTTGCACCGTCGACCCGTCCTCGCGGCCTACCAGCGGGCCTGAAGCGGCGTTTCCTGAGGGGGCCGCCCAGAACCTCGGCTTCGGCAGCGGCGGAGCGCTGGAGCACCATCGGGGAGCGGAGCGGGCGATACCTTGCCTGGGTCGCCACGCTGGAGCTGCAGAATGCTGTGACCGCAGGTGAACATCGCGGAGCTGTGGGACTGTGGAGCGGCCGGCAGCGCTGAAGTTTTACATCGGGAGCCTGGGATCTCTCGGCGAGATCGCCAGTTGTGGAGCTCCATCCAGCGCGGCCTTGTCAGCTTCGGAAGCCACGGACTCTGGTAGGGAAGAGGCCGTTCCAGGTGTCCCAAGCCGCTGTGAGGACTCTTCCGATGCTGGAACACCAACACCCGGCGAGAAGGCCTAAAACATCGGGCCGCCGTAGCGTCGACTGCGGAGGCCTCAATAGGCCTGACTATGGGTGGACTTGGGCATGGGACTGGACTTTGTGCCTTCCCCCACAGTGGGAACCATTGTGGGGGGATTTTATGTTCATTGTTAATTCTTTAGTGTTGTGTCTTATCTTTATTTGTGTGCTGCATGGCAAGTCAAATTTCACTACACCAATTGGTGCATGTGACAATAAATGTCCTTTGTCCTTTTCCACAATGCAAAAGGAAAATAAGACAAACTCATTCTAAAGATTAATTAAAATCAAGATGTTACAAATATAAATGCAAATTATTGTATGGTAAAAGTGCTAGTTCACAAAATACTTGGAAACTGAGGCATTCAACTTATCATAACTAAGTAACCTAAATATTAATGTTTTCCACATCTCAACCACAACAACTCTCATTTCATCCAAGTTCAGTACTTGTGGCACTTACATATGGAAGACGTTTCCATTCTCTTACTTCACCTTCAAGTTCACTTCTCAACTAACCACCAACTTCACAAGCTGGAAAACTTGCGTGGCTCCAAACTCTTCCTCATTACTCGGGTCTTACACTGAGAATCAATTTCACTGTACCTTAATTGGTACATGTGACAATAAACTGTCCTTGAAACCCTTCAATCAACCCATTAGCTCTACCTGGAAAGAAGGAATGGGTGACGTTTCGGGTCAAGACCCTTCTTCAGAGAGAAAGGTCGCGACCTGAAACGTCACCCTTTCCTTCTCTCCAGAGAAGCTGCCTGCCCCGCTGAGGTAGTCCAGCATTTGTGTCTATCGTCGGTTTAAACCAGCATCTGCAGTTCCTTCCTATACATTAGCTTTATCCTGCAGCAGAGCAACACTGTAAAGATCTCCACATTATTAAAATTATAGGTGGCTATACTCCACCACTGTTGCATCACAAGTACCAATTAATTAGCGCGTGTGGATACAAGGAATTGCAGGTGCTGTTTTACACAGAAAGATACAAAATGTTGGAATAACTCAGCCGGTCAGGCAACATCTCTGGTGAACACGGATGTTTCGGGTCGGGACCCCTCTTCAGACTGATTATTGCTTCATCATTATTATTAGCACAAGCAAAGAACAAATTACAAAGCACCTGGTTGGTTCATTACCTTGATCAATCCAAACACAATGCATTTATTCCAACAAAATCTGCCCGGTCCAAAGAGCAATTTTAAATGACAATGGTTCTTGTGTAAGGCTATAAACCACTTTGCAGAGTACATGTTTGCCCATGCATTACTAAGAGACAGAACATTCATAACTAAATGTTAACTGATGCCACTTAAGATTATAAAATGGTTGCTACTGAAACGAGTGAATGGCATTATTTATATTTGTGTAACAAAGAGCTACTTCAAGACAGTTATTATATTAGCTATATTTAAGGAGGAGCATATAAGAAAAGGCCAGTTGTTCAGGCATTTTGTAACCCAACTCACAGGCTGCAATTACCTGCACATTAACTCTGGACCTCAGCCCCTCTCATGGAAAAGGCAAGGAAATGTGGTTTAAGTTGAGAGGAAGTAGTTTTAAAGAAAATTTGAGAGGATTTAAAAAAAAATGTGGTTGATGTGGTGTAATCAGAGACATTGTTTACGAGGTATTTAGACAGACAACAATGTTCAAGCGGCATTTAGATACAGATATAAATGGGCAAGGCGTGTAGGGATACAGTCCTAATACGATATAATTAGGTTAAAAAATGCCACATACTTGGTGGGCCAAAACCCTGTGTCCATAACCCATAATTCTCTTGCAGTTTAAAGGTGTGTCAGTATCCATCTTCTGTGGATATGGAAAGAATTTGATTCACAAATGTCCGAGTGATAAAATCCTCCATATCTCCATCTGTAATGGGCGATTCCTTATTCTGATGCCTCAAGGGCCTGTCCCACTTGGGCGTCATTTGCACGTCACGCAGATTTTGTACATATCAAAATCCTGGGGCGCCACGTGTGGCACTGCCTACGTCACCACGCACCATGCTCGCATCACGTGCGCGGCACAACGCATGCATCGTGCGTCATGACGCGTAAATGATGACCCGTAAATTATGCGCAAATGACGCCCAAGTGGGACAGGCCCTTTACCCTAGTCCTGGATGCACAGATATTTAGGGGACCAATTACTGACCAAGGTCATTCAAATTCCAGTTCCTTCAGCTACTCCTGTGCCATGCTCCCCAAACTCCCATCTCCTACGATGGCATCTAAGTTGCTAACATCACAAACAAGGCCCCATTGGCCATATGCTTCTAATCTGGAAAAACATCTTTCAATCGGTACCTTTTGCCTCCTATCACCAAGCCAGTTTTGGGTCCAATTAGCCTTGTGCAGCACAGAAACAGGCCCTTTCACCCAACTTCCCCATGCCAGTCAAGGTGTCCCATCTATACTAATGCCCAATCTAAGCTTCACCCATTTATTCACATTTGGCCCATATCCATCCAAACCTTTCCTATCCATGTACCTGGCCAAATGTCTTTTAAATATTATTATAGTTTCTGCTTCAAACACCTCCTCTGACAGCTCGATCCATACACCCACCTCCTTGTGTGAAAAGGTTGCCCCTCAGATTCCTATTAAATCTTTCCCCTCTCACCTTAGGCCTATGTCTCTTGTTCTTGATTCCCCTACTATGGGTAAAACATTCTACGTATTACCCTATCTATTCCCCTCATGATCCTATTTGATCAGCTCTCAACCTCTTACGCTCCAAGGAATACAGTCTTAGTCTGCCCAACCTCTCCTTATCTTCAAATATCTTGTCTGCATTCTTTCCAGCTTATCAGCATCGTTCCTATAAAGATGTTTCCTATAAACATTTTTCCTGTACCTTAAGACTCTCAGAATCCTGACAACCCTCCATGGCTGTTGCCGCAACAACATAGAATTTGGGCACGAGCAGGAATGTGCGTGTTATTGTGTTTACATGCCAATATGGAAGATTAGAAGCACCTAAATAAGCATATTTTCACTCTGGGTGGAAGTAGTTTTTTTCAGATGAACTACTTATAGGAAGACTAAAATAGATGATAAAAGCTGAAGTAAATACAATTTTCTTTTAATACAAAAGTTTGGTACAACTCCAAGAATGTGTCCTTTGTAGCAGTTGCCATGTTAAAGCATTACAGGCCAGACAATGAAAGCAGAAGTCAGTTCAGGGAACCAGCTATTTCTGTTAATGGCAGAATATATTCAGACACACACTGTGATGACACAGACAGACACAAAAAGCTGGAGTAACTCAGCGGATCAGGCAGCATCTCTGGAGGAAAGGAATACGAGACGTTTCAGGTCTGAAGAAGGGTCTCGATCTGAAACGTCACCTATCCCACCTAACCCGCTGAGTTACTCCAACTTTTTGTGTCTATCTTCTGTTTAAATCACCACCTGCAGTTCCTTCCTACACAGTTGTTCGTGCCAACTGATATCAGGTAAACAAATCTCATGATTTTGCGTTACAACATCAGTGACTAATGAAAGCCCTTCCCCAAATGGACTGGAGAGTAACTCGGAGAAAACATTTAAATGTTTGTACACCTTTGAGGGTGGCACAGTGATGCAGATGGTAGAGCTGCTGCCTCTCAGCATCAGAGACCCGGGTTCAATCCTGACCTCGGCTGCTGTCTGTGTGGAGGTTGCACGTTCTCCCTGTGACCAGGTGGATCTCCATATAAAATTCTTAAAGGATTGGTCAGGCTAGATGCAGGAAAAATGTTGGGGGAGACCAAAACTAGGGGTTATAGTTTAAGAATAAGGGGTAGGCCATTTAGGACTGAGATGAAGATAAACCTTTAAACTCAGAGAGTTGTGGAATTCTCTGCCACAGAAGGCAGTGGTGGTCAATTCACTGGATGTTTTCAAGAGAGTTAGATTTGGCTCTTGGGGCTAAAGTAACCAACAGATATGGGGGGAAAGGAGGAATGGGGTACTGATTTTGGATAATCAGCCATGATCATATTGAATGGCAGTGCTTGCTCCGAAAGGCTGAATGGCCTACTCCTGCATCTATTTTCTATGTTGCTATGTTTCCTCTGGGTGCTCCGGTTTCCTCCCAAATCAAAAAGGTTTGTAGCATAGATGCTGCCTCACCCGCTGAGTTTTTGCAGCACTTTTGTCCACTGATTATTGGGTTCAGCTTCAGCTGCTAATTCATCTGGTACACACATTGATGCAAAACATCAGTTTAGACGAGTCACAACAAGAATTTGATCCCAAAATTAACTTCTTCCATAAAAAGACAAAGCAAACAGTAAATATTCCATCAGTTCATTCCAATGTTTAGTTAAAGTATTTCTGCGCATGTGGGCAGTACAGCTACTGAAACTTCCTTTAGGTTATGGACTTGTTCACAAATGAGAAACAATTGTGACACAAGGACTATTGCTCCGTCCTTCACTATTGTGCAGAAAGGAAAGCTGCCAGATCAGGCACAGGAATGCAGTGTCAACAGAAAGACAACACTGCCACCATTACTTGGGCTGTTATCCCAAGGAGGGAAGCAGCACACACGCCCTCCATCCCCCACGGCCAGGTTTCCATGCCCATGAAGCCAGGTCATGTTGGGATCTAATCCAATGCTCACTGTGCTGCCAATTCACCAAATATTCATCCAACTGTGCTCCATAGGATACCAGAAATTCCATGCGCTGCCGTTTCTAACTGGTTCAGTGATAAAGACATTTGGCATTAATCATATGAAACAGCGCATAAGACCATCCATCACAGAGAAATCCCTTCAATTAAATTAAAGCCAAAATAATTACTAAAACATTTTTTCTATAAAACAGCAGAACTGGTACACTCCCCAAGTTTGACAATATCTTGCCCACTACTCAAGCTGGAAACTAAGGGAAAACTATGGAGGTGGTGACACTGTAAAGGGTTACTTAGAGCTCTAAAATGATTTTTAACTGCTTTTCTTTACTTAACACAAGTACGTGGGTAGTCAACAGAGACAGACAGCGTGGAAATGGCCCTTCGGCACAACTTGCCCACATCGATCAACATGTCCCAACTACACTAGTCCCGCCTGCCTGCATTTGGCCCATATCCCGTAAAAACTTATCATATCCATATACCCGTCTCATTGTTTCTTAAATATTGCGATAGCCCCTACCTCCCCTGGCAGCTCGTTCCATACACCCACCACTCTTTGTGTGAAAAAGTTACCCCTCAGATTCCTATTAAATCTTTTCCCCTTCGCCTTAAGCCTATGTCTTCTGCATTTCGATTCCCCTACTCTGGGCAAGAGACTCTTAATGTCTACCTGAAAATATATATAGGATTTTATACACCTCTCATCTTCATATGCTCCAAGGAATGTTTCCAGTAAAATGTTCATGCAAAAGATTTTACAGTACGCTCCATAATGTTTAGGACAAAGTTCCATAATTTATTTATTTGCCTCTGTACTCTGCAATTTGAGATTTGTAATAGGAAAAAAAATCACATGTGATTAAAGTGTACATTGCCAGATTTTAATAAAGGCCATTTTTATACATTTTGATTTCACCATGTAGAAATTACAGCAGTGTTTATACAGTCCCTCCATTTCAGGGTACCATAATGTTTGGGACACAGCAATGTCATGTAAATGAAAGTAGTCATGTTTAGTATTTTGTTGTATATCCTTTGCATGCAATGACTGCTTGAAGTCTGTGATTCATGGACATCACCAGTTGCGGGGTGTCTTCTCTGGTGATGCTCTGCCAGGTCTGTATTGCAGCCATCTTTAGCTTATGCTTGTTTTGGGGGCTAGTCCCGTTCAGTTTTCTCTTCAGCATATAAAAGTCATGCTCAATTGGGTTCAGGTCAGGTGATTGGGTTAGGGTTGAATTGACCATTATTTAGCTTTGAAAAACTCATTTGTTGCTTCAGCGGTATGTTTGGGATCATTGTCTTGCTGTAGAATGAACCGCCGGCCAATAAGTTTTGAGGCATTTGTTTGAACTTCAGCAGATAGGATCTGTCTGTACACTTCAGAAATCATTATGCTACTACCATCAGCTGTTGTATCATCAATGAAGATAAGTGAGCCAGTACCTTCAGCAGCCATACATGCCCAGGCCTTAACAACCCCACCACCGTGTTTCACAGATGAGGTGGTATGCTTTGGATCTTGGGCAGTTCCTTCTCTCCTCCATACTTTGCTCTTGCCATCACTCTCATATGTTAATCTTCATCTCATCGGTCCACAACTCCTTTTTCCAGAACTGTGGTTGCTCTTCTAAGTACTTCTTGGCAAACTGTAACCTGTCCATCCTATTTTTGCAGCTAACCAGTGGTTTGCATTTTGCAGTTCAGCCTCTGTATTTCTGTTCATGAACTCTTCTGCGGACAGTGGTCATTGACAAATCCACACCTGACTCCTGAAGAGTGTTTCTGATCTGTCGGACAGGTGTTTGGGGATTTTTCTTTATTATAGAGAGAATTCTTCTGTCATCAGCTGTGGAGGTCTTCCTTGGCCTGCTAGTCCCTTTGCGATTAGTAATCTCACCAGTGCTCTCTTTCTTCTTAATTATGTTCCAAACAGTTGATTTTGGTAAGCCTAAGGTTTGGCTGATGTCTCTAACAGTTTTATTCTTGTTTCTCAGTCTCATTATGGCTTCTTTGACTTTCATTGGCACAACTTTGGTCCTCATGTTGATAAACAGCAATAAAAGTTTCCAAAGGTGATGGAAAGACTGGAGGAAAGACTAGGTGCTGAGAGCTCTCTTATACCTGCATTAAGGAGTCAATTAAACACACCTGAGCAATCTGTGAAGCCATGTGTCCCAAACATTATGGTGCCCTGAAATGGGGGACTATGTATAAACACAGCTGTAATTTCAACATGGTGAAACCAAAATGACCTTAAATAAAATCTGACAATGTGCACTAACCACATGTGTTTTTTTTCTATTACAAATCTCAAATTGTGGAGTACAGAGGCAAATAAATAAATGATGGTTTGTCCAAAACGTTATGGAGGGCACAGTAACTAAACTGATGATCCTTTTACTATGAGCAATAAATATTATCAGTCAACTTTTTACCTCGCTTTCAAATCTTTTGTCAACCTTCCTATCCTCCACTTCTGCAAGTTCTGACCCCAACCTCAGCTCCCTAATGCAGAATCTCCAAGGTCCTCTGCATTTCTAGGACCTGGAACATGCAAATGTCACATTGAGCTGGACTATTGCAGTCATATCTTGAATAGCCACAATAGCGACTGCGTTCTGGGTACACATTGAGTGCCCACTATATAATTTTGCATGCAGCTTCTGTGATAGTCTCAATACACCTGGTAAATTGAGAGTACTGGGCAGTCATAAACTGTAACCCTTGCTCTGCCATATCCCTCTCTCTGCTATTACAGTGATGCGGCACGGTGGCGTAGAGGTAGAGTTGCTGCCTTACAGCGCCAGAAACTCCGGTTCAATCCTGACTCCGGGCACTTGTCTGTATGGAGTTAGTATGTTCTCCCCGTGACCTGCCTAGGTTTTTTTTCCGGGATCTTCAGTTTACCTCCCACACTCCTTAGACGTCCAAGTTTGTAAGTAAATTGGTTTGGCAGAATTGTAAATTGTCCCTAGTTTGTGAGGGATAGTGTTAATGTGTGGGGATCGCAGGTCAGCGCGGACTCGGTTGGCTGAAGGACATATTTGTGCACTGTATCTCTCAACTCAACTAAAGATTGTAGGAACACAGCCTATTAAACACAACAATTAAGCTATGAGCTCTGAACTGCAAAAGGCTATATTATTATTTGCACAATATTTGTTATTTATTGAACCTTTTCTTTTTTTTCCGTTATATACAATGTTTACATATTCACATATTCTGTTGTGCTGCTGCAAGTAAGAATTTCATTGTCCCATCCAGGACATATGACAATAAAACACTCTTGACAAGAGCATTACAAGATGAACACTAGACAGTCCTGACAGGGTGCTGAGGAAGAGGATTTTTTGGAAAGTATGAGGGATAGTTATCTAAATCAACATGTAGAGGAACCAACGAGAGAGCAGGCTATTTTAGACTGGGTATTGAGTAATGAGGAAGGGTTAGTTAGTAGTCTTATTGTGCGTGCCCCCTTGGGCAAGAGTGACCATAATATGGTGGAGTTCTTCATTAGGATGGAGAGTGACATTGTTAATTCAGAAACAATGGTTCTGAACTTAAGGAAAGGTAACTTTGAGGGTATGAGACGTGAATTGGCCAAGATTGACTGGCAATCAATTCTAAAAGGGTTGACGGTGGATACGCAATGGAAGACATTTAAAGACTGCATGGATGAACTACAAAAATTGTTCATCCCAATTTGGCAAAAGAATAGATCAGGGAAGGTAGTGCATCCGTGGATAACAAGGGAAATCAGGGATAGTATCAAAGCAAAGGATGATGCGTACAAAGTAGCCAGAAAAAGCAGCATACCAGAGGACTGGGAGAAATTCAGAGATCAGCAGAGAAGGACAAAGGGCTTGATTAGGAAGGGAAAAATAGATTATGAAAGAAAACTGCCAGGGAACATAAAAACTGACTGCAAAAGTTTTTATAGATATGTGAAGAGAAATAGATTAGTTAAAACAAATGTAGGTCCCTTGCAGTCAGAAACAGGTGAGTTGATCATGGGGAACAAGGATATGGCGGACCAATTGAATAACTACTTTGGTTCCGTCTTCACTAAGGAACACATAAATAATCTGCCGGAAATAGCAGGGGACCGCGGGTCAAAGGAGTACTTGAGTGAAATCCAGGTTAGTCGGGAAGTGGTGTTGGGTAAATTGAATGGATTAAAGGCCGATAAATCCCCAGGGCCAGATAGGCTGCATCCCAGAGTACTTAAGGAAGTAGCTCCGGAAATAGTGGATGCATTAGTGACAATCTTTCAAAACTCTTTAGATTCTGGAGTAGTTCCTGAGGATTGGCGGGTAGCAAACGTAACCCCTCTTTTTAACAAGGGGGGGAGAGAGGGAATTACAGACCAGTTAGTCTAACATCGGTAGTGGGGAAACTGCTAGAGTCAGTTATTAAAGATGGGATAGCAGCACATTTGGAAAGTGGTGAAATCATTGGATAAAGTCAGCATGGATTTACGAAAGGTAAATCATGTCTGACGAATCTTGTGGAATTTTTCGAGGATGTAACTAGTAGCGTGGATGGGGGAGAACCAGTGGATGTGGTGTATCTGGACTTCCAGAAGGCTTTCGACAAGGTCCCACATAAGAGATTAGTATATAAACTTAAAGCATACGGCATTAGGGGTTCAGTATTGATGTGGATAGAGAACTGGCTGGCAAACAGGAAGCAAAGAGTAGGAGTAAACGGGTCGTTTTCACAATGCCAGGCAGTGACTAGTGGGGTACCGCAATGCTCAGTGCTGGGACCCCAGCTATTTACAATATACATAAATGATCTGGATGAGGGAATTGAAAGCAATATCTCCAAGTTTGCGGATGACACTAAGCTGGGGGGTAGTGTTAGCTGTGAGGAGGATGCTAGGAGACTGCAAGGTGACTTGGATAGGCTGGGTGAGTGGGCAAATGTTTGGCAGATGCAGTATAATGTGGATAAATGTGAGGTTATCCACTTTGGTGGCAAAAATAGGAAAACAGACTATTATCTAAATGGAGGCCGATTAGGAAAAGGGGAGATGCAGCGCGACCTGGGTGTCATGGTACACCAGTCATTGAAAGTAGGCAGGGTTACACAAAAAGCTGGAGAAACTCAGCGGGTGCAGCAGCATCTAAGGAGTGAAGGAGATAGGCGACGTTTCGGGTCGAGACCCTTCTTCAGATTGAAAGTAGGCATGCAGGTACAGCAGGCAGTGAAGAAAGCCAATGGTATGTTAGCTTTCATAGCAAAAGGATTTGAGTATAGGAGCAGGGAGGTTCTACTTCAGTTGTATAGGGTCTTGGTGAGGCCACACCTGGAGTATTGCATACAGTTCTGGTCTCCAAATCTGAGGAAGGACATTATTGCCATAGAGGGAGTGCAGCGAAGGTTCACCAGACTGATTCCTGGGATGTCAGGACTGTCTTATGAACAAAGACTGCATAGACTCGGTTTATACTCTCTAGAATTTAGGAGATTGAGAGGGGATCTTATAGAAACTTACAAGATTCTTAAGGGGTTGGACAGGCTAGATGTAGGAAGATTGTTCCCGATGTTGGGGAGGTCCAGGACAAGGGGTCACAGCTTAAGGATAAGGGGGAAATCCTTTAGGACCGAGATGAGAAGGAATTTTTTCACACAGAGAGTGGTGGGTCTCTGGAACTCTCTGCCACAGAGGGTAGTTGAGGCCAGTTCATTGGCTATATTTAAGAGGGAGTTAGATGTGGCCCTTGTGGCTAAGGGGATCAGAGGGTATGGAGAGAAGGCAGGTACGGGATACCGAGTTGGATGATCAGCCATGATCATATTGAATGGCGGTGCAGGCTCGATGGGCCGAATGGCCTACTCCTGCACCTAATTTCTATGTTTCTATGAAAGAGTTGAGCCAACTTAGTCAATTTGTAATACAGATCTCCAGGCACGTTAATTCGCAAAACAATGTGGAATGGAACCAAGTGAGATCTCCAGTTGTCACAAATTTAAAAGTTAAACAAAAATTTCAGCGATTGGAAAGCTCAATTTAAAAACACCCTGTAAATACTCAGTAGGTCGGGCAGCATCTGCGGAAAGAGAGAAAAGCGAGATAACATTGCACGGTTGAAGACCTTATGTTAGAACTGTCCACTTCCAACACAAGCTGGAAAGGCCGAGGAACTGCCCCTCAATCACCAAAGGTCACTGCAGCTGTGAGGACTCGGCACAGCTGATACCTAAAATTCAGCCATGCACATCCGTGGTTAAATTATGTAGCTGTGGCAGCTTCAATAACCGTGAAGGTATTCAAGAAAGAGGAAGCAGTTCTACAAGCATTTCCACAATCAACTTGCGCTTGCTATAAGTACACTCATTGATTGCATTATGCTGTGATAATATTTGCCCACATTTTGTACCCAGGTTCTGGGTTCAGGTTGAGGAGTTTTCTACCTTGGGAAAAAGATTTAAGGCTGCATATGGAGATAATTAATGGTAGATTGAAACATAGTACAGTACAGAAACTTCAAGGCCACAATGATTGTGCTGAACATGATGCCAAGATAAACTAATCTCATCTGCTTACAAGTTATCTATATTCCTCCATATCCATACCTATCACTTAAACGCCACGACCGTATGTGTTGGCCCTTCCAATTACTGGTTGTTTTTTCCTACTTGCTTTATATTCCCCAAAGGACCCATCTGATTTCATCATCTTAAACCTTACATTAGCTTTCTTTTAGGATTAGAATCCTCTAAACATTAGAATTCTTCTAAAAACTGTTCACATGGATTCACTGAAACAGAAACAGAGTGGACTGATCAAGGAAATGGTCTGATGAAGGGCCTCAACCCAAAAGGTCACCTATTCCTTTTCTCCAGAGATGCTGCCTGACCTGCTGTGTTAGTCCAACGTTTTGTGTCCATCTTCGATGTAAACCAGCATCTGCAGTTCCATCTTACACAAAGCGGACAAATGTAGTGAAGGCATCAGGAGGACTGCGTATGGTTTTAGTCAGGCAAACACGTGATGACACGTGATGGTGGCTTGATAGAATTCCTGCAAAGACTGGGAAGGAGGAAAGGTGGAATTGTTGAGGTAATAGTGACTGAGCCAAGCCAAAGCACCCAAGAGATCCAAAGAATCATCTGACTGAAATCAAAGTCTAATACTGGAGGAAGTTGCCTGTGGCAAGAGAATCCTGCACTAGGATAACACTCAAGAAAAACGCCAACTCCACTCAACTCCAAGAGTTTGATTCTTTAGAATTCCCTACACGACAGCTGGAGATGATTAGCTTATACAAGATCAAGATGGGTATAACCAGAGAATCAAAGCATATGGAATGATGTGAAAACGGCAAGATTAAGCCACATCAACTGTGATATGAACCCTTGAGGTGACAAACTCCAATTGCTTCGTGCTCCTACAATGATCAGCAGCGATCTGTCCAGTTGAATGTAGCACGTGAGGGGCTAAAAGGTCTCATGTTTTTATACAAGTTATCACAGGGCGACATGGTGGCGCAGCAGTAGAGTTGCTGCCTTACCGCACCAGAGACCCTGGTTCGATCCTGACGACAGGTACTGGGTTTGTACACTTTCCCCGTTGTCTCCAGGATCTCAGGGTTCCTCCCACACTCCAAAGACGTACAGATTTGTAGGTTAATTGGCTTGGTAAAATTGTAAATTGTCCCTAGTGTGTGTAAGATAGTGTTAATTTGTGGGGCATCGCTGATCATCGCAGACTCTGAGCTGAAAGGCTGTATCATTAAACCAAACTTCAAAGTGCTTCGAGAAATTCTCCGAAAAAAACAAAATATTAATATTAATGCTGATCACCCTCTCGTGCCTTTTACAATGTTTTGACATTTGATGTTCAATCATCAACTAAAACACTGGCTACGGCATCATAAGCTGGCGTGAAAGCCCAAATTCCTTTCCCCAAATATCTCTAGAATTGGCTATCAAGCTGTTTTACAAATCATTTTCACAATGTTTCATGTTGGCTAGTTCATCAGGGGCAGCTGATTTAAAGTAACAATAGGACAAGTCTGGGTTTCAAATCTACAAATGGTGGCTAAATTCTCACTTATCTTATAGAGCCAACAACTCACAAATGAATTCAAGACATTAAACAAAAATTAATATTAAATGAATGTTGAATTTAGCTATAATCAAAGTGCAGTTCACAGCACGAAAACTTCAGTCAAAACAATATTAATCCATCATGTGATCTGTATATGATCTGTAGTCATATGACTACATTCTATCTTTGTCCTGCCCACTCCCCTGACATCAGTCTGAAGAAGGGTCTTGACCCGAAGCGTCACCTATTCCTTCTCTTCAGAGATGCTGCCTGTCCCGCTGAGTTACTCCAGCATTTTGTGTGTCTACCCAGTCATATGATCTGATGCATTTCAAAACAGCAACTACCCTTAAACAAAAATCCCAATGTGGGGAACGACGCATCTGCAAAAGAATCTAAACAGTTCTGGCATCGTCCAACCAACATTCCTGTGGCCTAGATACAGTAACAGAAACATTATTTAGGAGACTTGGCAGAACACTATGTATTTGGGAAGGGAGAATGGATAAAGAGTGTAAAGTAAAAGAAAGCTGTTCTGAATATTTGACCAAACTGTGACAGAGGACCTCACTTAACGTGCTTGTTCCTTTGTGCATTATATACAACTCCCCTCCTCCCAAATATACCATCCAAATGGCTCTTTTTATCTTTCAGAGTGCTGTTTCCAATATTACTCAAAGCCCAGGACAAGTAATTAAAATCTTACAAAAACGCTGGTCAATGGAAATATTTTACGTAATCTGTGCCCTTCCCCTGGCATGCTGTTTGGTTCAGCTAACGTCATGCTTTCCCTAGCTTCGCAACATTTGCAACAGCTCCGTAACATTTAGAAGATCAGGTTTGGCACATGGTAGATAAAAATGATTGCCAGAATTATTAACGGTCAGCCAAGAACACAAGCTGTTAGTACAGATACGATCAACTGTCAAACCATACAACCATGGATCTTTTTTTTTCATTTGAACGTCCCTTTTAGCAACCTCAAATAACCTCCTGTTAAGAATACAAGCCTGACCTTTTGACAGCCAATTTGTATTTGTGTACTTATTTCTCTTCTCATTTCCTCTCTTTCTTCCCCAAAATAGATACCAGCAGATCCCCATGCATCTATATAATTTTTCCTGACTCACAACTGTTGAATATTTTTATTAGGCTATATTTGGAGTCTTGTGTGCAGTTCCAATGGCCCCATTACAGAAAGGATTTGGTGGCTTTGGGGTGAGTGCAAAAGATGTTTACCAGAATGCTGCATGGATTAGGTGGTATTAACTAGAAGGTGAGGTTGAACAGATTATTTTCTCTGGAACACCGGAGGGTGATGGGAGACTGATAGAAATATATAACATTTATGAAAGGTAGACAGGGTAGATGGTTAGAACCTTTTTCTCCTAGGGTGGAAATGTCAAGCACGAGAGAGCATGGCTGTAAGATGAGAGGGGCAAATTTTAAAGGAGATATGTGGGACACCCATCGCCCTGTTTGTACAGAGGATGGTGAGTGTCTGGAATGTGCTGCCAGGATAGAGGCAGATATGATAGTGGCATTTAAGATGCTTTGGGTAGACACATGGACAATGAGGCAATGTAAGGATTGTGGCGGGTAGCCACTCGTGGTGCGAACCCTCGACTCTGGGGGTTGGGTCATGTGACTTGGTTTGGCCGGAAAACGGGTCATGGGTCTCCCCTGGGGTATATATACTGCTGGTAACACCCTTGCCCCTAACTGGTTTTTTTACGGCATTTCCCACTGGAGACCAGCCAGAGCTTCAGCAGCGGACGCAGGCTGAATTACCATCACGGAGCAGTGCAATCTGTTGCAGCGGATCACCAGTGTTGGAGCTCCGGAGTGTTGCGCCTGCTGACTTTAACATCGTGGAGCTGTGGTTTGCGGAGCTTCTAGCCGTGGGCGCGCTGCTGACTTTAACATCGCTGAGCGAGGCGATCCCTTGCCGGGAACCGCCAGTGTTGGAGCTCCGGCCTGTGAACTTCGGAAGCTGCGGTCTCCAGTAAGAAGTGGCCGATTCGGAAACTCCAAGCCGCTGAGTGTGTTCCTCCGTTCCGACATAGGAGTTTCGATCATTCCAGCGAGAGGGCCAGTACATCGGGCCATCTGCAGCAACGACTGCGGAGGGTTCTAGGCCCCAACCAAGGTGACCAAAGAGGAAGATGATCACACTTTATTAGCTTCCATCACAGTGTGAAATGTTGATTCCGCTGTGTATTGTGTTCCTTTGATTCGTATGGCTGTATGGTAACTTAAACTTCACTGTACTAATTGGTGCACGTGACAATAAATGTGAACTTGAACTTGACTGGCTGAGTTACACCAGCACGTTGTCTTCTTTTCCGTAAACCAGCATCTGCAGTTCTTTGTTTCCACATTTCTCTATTCTAAACCAAAGTAGCAAGGGGAACTGATGCTTTGCACCAGAGATCAAACTGGTGTTAATTAATTTAGATTTCGTTAAATGACAATATTGGGGAAATAAGACAAAGGCTGATAAGAAGTCAGGGCACAGATGACAACAAAGGCAGAAGAATCAAATGGCCTAATTCCTGATTGAACATCCTTTAACACAGACAAAACTGTCATATCAAAGAGAAATTGAGAACAAAGACAAAACAAATGCAAGATTAGGTGTTTTTTTGCAAATGTGCAAATGTATTTTAGCATTTGTGCATTGTCCACAGACTATAGACTTTAAGTAGGTATGGTGTTGCAGGACATTTGCACTATGAGGGACTGATGGAAAGTGTTTATAATCTTTGGCAAACACATCTGAAATAAGTGTCTATATCTCAAGGAAGTTTAGCTCAGAGTTGACGGGTTGAAATTTGATCTCAGAGTCTGAAATGCATTAGGAGGCGGCAAGTTACCTCAGTATTGTTTTAAAGAAGCATTCACAGTCCTAAAACCCGTCTCACGGTGCGAGTTGACCCACGAGTGACCCAAGTTTTCACTCGCGGTAATCACGTACAATCAACGCAGCGGGACCGTCGGAACTCGTGCGAGCAACTCAGCGACTCGTGGCGCTAACGGCAGGTACCCGTGAGACTTGTCAACTCGTGAAAAAAATCAAACATGTTTGATATTTTCCACGAGTCAAATTTACTGTTCAAGTTAAAAATGGAAACATTTAAACTCGTTGTAATAACGTAGTGGCCCGTGCATTTACCTTAGTGACTCGTGAGTGGGCACTCTTTAAATTATTTCAGTGCCATTCACCCTCGAGTCTTAATCACAAAATTTAATTCACCCTTGACTAAATTTTCTTTGTTTTTTTGGTAATTTTCCTCTTATTTTCCCTTGTGTACAATTTTATATATAATGTACTTTTGTCACATGAGCAAAATACATGAATGAACTCATTTCGTAAGTGTTTATTTTATTCAGCTTTTTTAACATCCTAAAAATATGTTAAAAAAAAACTAGGAGTGAAAAAAAAGTTTAATGGAGTGTGTGATTTAATATATTTTTCACCAACTGATATAACTTTCTATAACCCTCCCCAAAAGCTCACAAAACCACCAAATATCAACTTCGGTAGCTACATTTCTACACAAAATAAAGTGACAGTTAGATAGAGATAGAGCGAGAGACAGAGAGCGAACGCGAGAGCGAGAGATAATGTGTGTGTGAATAGGCATATTTTAGGAGATGCCGCGGTTTACATTGGCATTGCCCTCTTGAGATTCCTTTGTTATAGTTCTAGAGGAACATTGCTTCTGATTGATGTCTCTTATGCACTCCTCAGAAGAACTGGGTGTGCTCTTCACCATTATGGCTCCCAGCCTACAGGTTTCTGATCTGAACAACTAACTTCTTCCCTATTTCTCCTCCACCCATACCCCACCCCCCCTATTTCCCTCTCTTCCTCGGCACTCTTGTTCACTCACACCTTCCCTCCCTCCGTCAGGGCTTGGTTCAAAGGGGGCAACGAGCCAAGCGGGGCGCGGTCTGAACCCTTTCTGAAAACGAGCGCAAAGAAGAAAAAAAAGGTATTGTCAAGCGCTCCAAATTTTGATTAAAATAAGTAAATGCGACCTTGGCTAATAATTTAAAAAGAAATCCTTATACAAAACCAACACCTATAAACTCCATGTCTCTCACGCTGCCTGTTGTCTTTATTGAACAATTTCTTTTCTTCGGTATTCACCAAGGAGAAGGATATTGAATTATGTGAGGTAAGGGAAACTAGTAGAGTAGCTATGGATACTATGAGTTTCAAAGTAAAAGAAGTACTGGCCCTTTTGAAAAATATAAAAGTGGATAAGTCTCCAGGTCCTGACAGGATATTCCCTAGGACATTGAGGGAAGTTAGTGTAGAAATAGCCGGGGCTATGACAGAAATATTTCAAATGTCATTAGAAACGGGAATAGTCCCCGAGGATTGGCGTACTGCGCATGTTGTTCCATTGTTTAAAAAGGGTTCTAAAAGTAAACCAAGCAATTATAGACCGGTTAGTTTGACTTCAGTGGTGGGCAAATTAATGGAAAAGATACTTAGAGATAATATATATAAGTATCTGGATAAAGAGGGTCTAATTAGGAACAGTCAACATGGATTTATGCCTGGAAGGTCATGTTTGACTAATCTTCTTGAATTTTTTGAAGAGGTTACTAGGGAAATTGACGAGGGTAAAGCAGTGGATGTTGTCTATATGGACTTCAGTAAGGCCTTTGACAAGGTTCCTCATGGAAGGTTGGTTAAGAAGGTTCAACTGTTGGGTATAAATGCAGGAATAGCAAGATGGATTCAACAGTGGCTGAATGGGAGAAGCCAGAGAGTAATGGTGGATGGCTGTTTGTCGGGTTGGAGGCAGGTGACTAGTGGGGTGCCTCAGGGATCTGTGTTGGGTCCTTTGTTGTTTGTCATGTACATCAATGATCTGGATGAAGGGGTGGTAAATTGGATTAGTAAGTATGCAGATGATACCAAGATAGGGGGTGTTGTGGATAATGAAGAGGATTTCCAAAGTCTACAGAGTGATTTAGGCCAGTTGGAAAAATGGGCTGAAAGATGGCAGATGGAGTATAATGCTGATAAATGTGAGGTGCTACACCTTGGCAGGACAAATCAAAATAGGACGTACATGGTAAACGGTAGGGAATTGAAGAATACAGTTGAACAGAGGGATCTGGGAATAACCGTGCATAGTTCCTTGAAGGTGGAATCTCATATAGATAGGGTGGTAAAGAAAGCTTTTGGTATGCTAGCCTTTATAAATCAGAGCATTGAGTATAGAAGCTGGGATGTAATGTTAAAATTGTACAAGGCGTTGGTGAGACCAAATCTGGAGTATGGTGTACAATTTTGGTCGCCCAATTATAGGAAGGATGTCAACAAAATATAGAGGGTACAGAGGTGATTTACTAGAATGTTGCCTGGGTTTCAACAGCTAAGTTACAAAGATAGGTTAAATAAGTTAGGTCTTTATTCTCTGGAGCGCAGGAGGTTAAGGGGGGACTTGATAGAGGTCTTTAAAATGATGAGAGGGATAGACAGAGTTAATGTGGACAAGCTTTTCCCTTTGAGAATAGGGAAGATTCAAACACAAAGATATGACTTTAGAATTAAGGGACAGAGGTTTAGGGGTAACATGAGGGGAACTTCGTTACTCAGAGAGTGGTAGCGGTGTGGAATGAGCTTCCAGTGGAAGTGATGGCGGCAGGTTCGTTGGTATCATTTAAAAATAAATTGGATAGGCATATGGATGAGAAGGGTATGGAGGGTTATGGTATGAGTGCAGGCAGGTGGGACGAAGGGAAAAAAGTTGTTCGGCACGGACTTGAAGGGCCGAGATGGCCTGTTTCCGTGCTGTAATTGTTATATGGTTATATGGTCTTGTGGGGGGTGTGTGTCGGAGAGAGGGGGTGTGGGTGTGGAGGGGACCCGATGTGAATGTTACCACTATATGATGGCGAGGTTGGGCTCTGAGCTGCAGTGAGAGAGCAGAGTGAGAGACGGAGGGAGAGAGAGTGCGTGTGCGTATCAGCAGCAAAGTTGTATACAACGGGCTTGTGGCAAGAGAGGTTGCCTTTGTTCTTGTCCGGGGCTTGAGAGAGATCGGAGAGAATTTACCCTCCCTCACACACGGTTGGCTCAAGAGTAATGGTAGAGGAACTTGGTAACTCGGGAGAGGAACTTGGAACATCGCAGAAATGACATACCCGTGGGAGCTTGGTTAAACACTTGATCATAAACTTGAAATATCGTACACAACCACGAGTGTGTTTTTTTTTTCACTTGGGGTCACTCGTGGGTGGACTCACACCATGAGACAGGCCCTTTAAATTGTATTCTGCAGAGCGAGTCAGCGAAGAGGGTCAAGAGCACTGAACTAATGCGCCAGGTCTGGAGACCCCTCAACCTCACGGGCCGAAGTTTCTCTGTGACTGTGGCAACGTGGGAGGAGCCTCAGCCACACTGATTGTCCAACAGATATGTAGGTCTTGGAAATGGCCGATGACCAGTTGCCATCCTCCAGAGTTACGCAGATTATAGAATCTTCAATCCAATTACGCCGCCTGCACCAGGTGATGCCAGCTAACCCAATCTTGATAGCTGAGGAATGGATTTTCATTTGAATGGTCAAATCAGGAGGGTGACTCTGGTACTCACCAGAGAGAGGATCAAGAACATGAGTTGTCAGCAAGGTGTAAAAGAGCACCAGAGATATAATGGGTGGAGGGCAGTGGTGAAAATAAAACATGTTTCTCAATGGTAGCGATCAGAAATGGTTTGCATTGCAAATTTGGCTCTCACAAAAAAAAATGTGAACCACTGCTGCATGGAAAGTAATGCCTCTTCATTGCCGCTGCAAACCTTTCTGTTCAGCGGGTTGGAACCAGCCATTAACGTGGCTGGGGATCCAGCATTACCTTCTTTTAAAAAGGATAAAGGAGACCAGATAGTGCTCGAATTCACTTTTCAATTGACAGGCAAGACTGCACAATTTCATGTCAGCAGTCCTAACACAGACATCCTGTAGGAAGAGGCCAAGGAAGGGAAAACATTTTTTTTAAACCCAAGATCAACTGTAGTTTCAGCCAGTTTTAATATCCAGCACATTAAAGAAAAGTAGACACAAAATGCTGGAGTAACTCAGCGGGTGAGGCAGCATCTCTGGAGAGAAGGAATGGGCAACGTTTCGGGTCAAGACCCTTCTTCAGACATCCAAGAAAGGTTTGTCCTAGAATGTATATTTTGCTTCAATAATATATTGAAGGGAACATTGGTGGGGCATATGCAGTAAACAGTGGAAAGTAGAAAATTCCTATTAAATTAAACATAATTGGATGTAATCAAATATACCTACTTATCCCTCCATAATAGGTCCATTATAGCCCAATTATCAGGCAGTGCAGGAAACACAGCAACAAAAAACGACAAACGGGCTCAGAATCTAGATTCTATCTTTGCAAAAATGTTGGGCCACCTACTTTTTATCCTTTGAATAAATCTGCCTAGGCAATATTGATAAAAACTCAAGCTTCTTGAGTTCACCAATAATCCACCATTTCAGGTAACTCTCTCCTCCAACCTACCCTGGTACTCTCACATTGTCTCTTTTCTTTCCACCTTACCTGGAAACCCCAATTCTTCTTTCTTTACACCTCTTCCCTGCATAGTACTCCAATTGGGTGCCCTCTTCTGATCATCTCACCTTCCCTCTGTTGCACCCGTCTCCCACCACCCCTCATTCGGGTCCATTCTTCACCCTTTCCTTCATATCACAT
Source organism: Raja brachyura (assembly GCA_963514005.1). Next base: position 10,782,403 of record OY740820.1, read on the forward strand.
TGGAGAATATGCAGCCTTTTGTCTTCCACTTACCAGCCTTTAGCAAAATAAAAAATAGCGAGAGGAATTTAGCAGGTCAGACAGCATGTGTGGAGGGGTGGCAGATGACATTTCAGGTTGGGATCCTTCTTCTGAAAGGTCCCAACCCAAAAACGTCACCTGTCTATTCCCTCCACAGATGCAGCTTGACCTGCAGAGCTCCTCCACTGCATTGTTTTTTTTCCTGAAGATTGCAGTGTCTGCAGTTTCTTGTTTCTCCAATTCCAAGCCTTTGTTGTTTTTTCTACCCTTTTCTCCTGCACACATCTGTAATTTGGCAATCAACCCCTCCTCCCCTCAATTCACCTGTCCTTTGTCAACTCTTGCCTCATCCCTCTACCCCCCTCTTTATACTGGTTACTTAGTCTAGATGAAGGTTCGCAACCAGAAATATCAACTGTCCATTTTCCTCACATTACTTGTGTTTCTCTTTGCTCCGTTGCAACCTGACCATTATTTAAGAGGGAGTTAGATGTGGCCCTTGTGTCTAAAGGGATCAGGGGGTATGGTGAGAAGACAGGTACAGGATACTGAGTTGGATGATCAGACATGATCATATTGAATGGCGGTGCAGGCTCGAAGGGCCGAATGGCCTACTCCTGTACCTATTTTCTATGATTTTCTATGATTCTATGACCAGACTGCACAAGTATTTTCTGTTTTTAGGATTGATGTTTTGCTGCAATTCTATAATTGTGGTTTTATTACTGTGGGGACAGGGTGGGCAAAATAATTAACCAGCTATGGGTTTTGTTGCCAATCTTCAATCAGAGGCTGTCACTAGAAATGCAGGCCACAAGCACCTTTGGAAAATGTCAAAGGGTGCAGCTGACGTTGCATCCTTCTAAAACAACAAGACAAATCTCACCATTGTGGGGTTCTTTAATAAAACTTAATGTAAACGTTAATTCATCAATTTAATGCAGTACAATTCACACTGAACATGCTGCTCACCTTTTGTTATTAGGAAACAAATAGTCAAACTAAAGTTAGCCTTTATGTTCAGGACTTACCATTATCTTTAGCAACTAGACCTGTAGCTGAATCTGGGAAATGGGACAATGTGCGATTATCTCTTTGTCCAACGGTGCAGTTGTTACTAAACTCCCACCTCTTCTGCTGCAACTGCTGTAGCCAATATCTCATAGCCTGTGCACTGGGAGCCTGTCAGTCACAAAACAAAATAAAATCAATGCTCTTCTCACACTAAATAATTATGTTAGACAATGTTAACTTTACTGTGCCGAAGCTCCAATTCATATAAACATTTCCTGTACCCAAAGACCAGGCGGACTAACCCAAAGCTCAGTCCACCTTGGCCTACCCAATCTCCCACTTGACAAATATTTCTGTCCTGGCCCTCCTCCACTGTCAGAGTGAGGCCACACACAAATTGTAGGAAGTGCAACTCATATTTGACTTGAGCAGCTTACAACCCAACAGTATGAATATTAATTTATTTAATTGTAATCATCAAAATCATACTTTATTAGTCAAGTATGTTTTCCAACATATGAGAAATTTGAATTCCTCTAGTCACCATACCATTAAAAAGCAACAAAACACACAAATACATTTTAACATGAACAGCCACACAGCGACTCCTCCACAGTAATCCTTGCATTCCTTCTCTCTCTCTGTCCCTCCCCCACCCAAGTCGCCCTGCTAGTTTCACTGTTTATATCCTTTCATTATCACCTCTTCCACAGCCAACAATGGGCCATTGTATGCTCCACCTTTCTTGAGTCATCAGTTGCCGGCTCTTATTTGTTTGGTCTCTGTCTGTGCCTCTAGTTTCCCTCTCCCCTGACTTTCAGTCTGAGGAAGGGTCTCCCTCCAAAATGTCCCCTATTCCGTTTCTCCAAAGATGCTGCCTGACCCGCTGAGTAACTCCAGCATTTTGTGTCTATCTTTGGTGTAAACCAGCATCTTCAATTTCTTCCTACACATTCACATCACAAAGATCAACACATCTAATCTGACCAAAGATATAATGTGGCTTTAGAGACAGATTTAAAAAAAATTATGAGTGCACAAAATGCGAATAAATATCCCAATGTACATCCCAATCTATTTGAGCAAATAGCATTCAAATAGAATTATGACCTCTGTACGTCAAGTCTAAAAATTCACCTGTATTGCAGATTAAAACTAATCCATTTTAATTACACAACAGCATAAAATTGCTACATTTTAGAATGCAATATCTTTCACGTCAGACAGCAATTCTAAAATCTGATGTTTCTGCCATGATCTGTCAGTAGAAAGGCTTTGAATGCCTTCCAAATCATTTGGCTGAATGAACAAATAGTTGAAACTATATTAAGGGAAGAGTAACTAGGGAGAGAATAGAGTCCCGCAAAGACCAGCGTGGACATCAATGTTTGAAGGTGCAGAAGATAGGCGTGGCCCTGAAAGAATAGTGGTTTGTCTCAGTGGTGGTGCTGGGACCATTGTTGTTTGATATCGACGCAATGATTTGGATAAGAATGTACAAGGCATGGTTATAAGTTTATAGATGACATTAAAATAAGAGGTATCATACACAGTGAAGAAAGTTACCAAGAATTGCAGCGGGATTTTGATCAGCTGCGTAAGGTGGATGATGAAAAGAGTTGAAGTGAAAAGCTTTTGTTGCGTTCTAACCAGTCAGCGGAAAGACAATACGTGATTACAACAAGCCATTCACAGCGTACAGATATATGATGAAGGGAATATCAGGAATAAAATCATACAGGTGGAAACAGGCCCTTCAGCCCAACTTGGCCACACCGATTAACATGTCCCATCTACACGAGTCCCACCTGCCTGTGTTTGGCCCATATCCGAATAAACCTGTCCTAACCATGTACCTGTCCAAATGTTTCTTAAACGGCTAATGGAGTTTAATTCAGTTAATGCCAGTTTTGGAAGTGAAACCAGAGTAAGACTTTTGGAAGATCCATGGAAAGTTCTATGAAACATAGAGACCTAGGAGCATAAGTACACAGTTCCCTTAAAGTGGTGTCACAGGTGTGATGAAGACGACTTTTAGTCTGCTGGCCTTAAACAGTAAGAGCATCGAGGATAGAAATTGAGACATTCTGAAGAAGGGTCTCGACCCGAAACCTCACCCATTCCTTCTCTGCAGAGATGCTGCCTGTCCCGCTGAGTTACTGCAGCATTTCGTGTCTACATTCTACTACAGTTGTACGACCTTGGTGAGGCCGTATTTAGAGTATTGTGTTCAGTTTTGGTCTGCTTTAAGATGCCATGAAGCTTCAAAATGTACAGAAAAGATTTGTAAGAATGTTACCAGAACACAAGGGATGAGTTATAGAAGACAGAGAAGTGTATAGAATCATGAAGCACATACATGGGGTGAATGTACACACTCTTTTCCCGGGGTAGAGGAATTAACAATCACAGGGCATAGGTTTAAGGGCAGAGGGGAAAGAGTTAATGGGAAACAAAGGGGAAAACCTGAATTCAATGTTCATACCATTGGGTTGGATGCTAGCCAAGCGGAATACGAGGAGCTGTTCCTCCAGTTTCCTTGTGGCCGCACTCTGGCAATGGAGGCGGCCAAGGGCAGAAAGGTCAATATGGGAATGAGGAGTTAATAGCAACCAGAAGATCCAGTAGGCCTTGGCAGCCCACAGCACAAGTGTTCCACAAAATGATCGCCGAGTCTACGCTTGGTCTCGCTGATGTTTGGAGGCTACTTCAAGAATAATGTATGTAGTAGATGAGGTTAGAGAATGTGCATATGAATGTCTGTCTCAACTGGACGGACTGCCGGGTTCCCTGGATGGAGGTGAGGGTGGATGTATAGGGACAGGTGATACCTCCTATGGTTGCAGGGGAACCTATCTGGGGAGAGGGTGGTTTGGGTGGGAAAGGATGTGAAAAAGGAGTTGCTGAGGGAGTGGTCTCTGCACAAGTTGGAAAGAGGTGGATATAGGAAGATGGTGGAATAGCGTTGCAGTGATGGAAATGTCAGAGTATGATGTGTTGGATGAGGAGGATGGTGGGGTACAAGGGGGTCTACATCTTTGTTCCGTTGGGGTGGGAGTGTGACTAAGAACATAACTACGGGACACATAGTAGACATGTGTGAGGGATCCATCTATTACAGCAGGGAGAAAACCACATTTACTAAAGAAAGTGCACATCCTAGATGTCCACGATTGGAAAGGCTCATATTGAGAACAGATGCGGTGGAGCGAAATTGAGAGTTGGGCTATAGGGAAAACTACAGGATATGGGTCAAATGCAGTAGTGTAGATGGACACCATGGTCGGCATGGACAAGTGGGACCGAAAGGCCTGTATCTGTGCTCATCTGATTATGCGTAGAAACAGGAATTGGGTTGAAACATAGGGGATTCTTGCAAGGCTAGTCATCCTTCAACATACTAAACAAGGTCTTAAAATAATCAACTAAAACTGAGTAGTTGTTTTATTCTCCACAGATCCTACATTGGAAGAATAATTCCAGTATTTTATTTTTAATTTCAAATTAACCACATCTTTAGCTTGTTTTAAATTTAATCAAAATACTTGGCTGGTACATTGTAGCTGCATAAAATATTTCTCACAGATGGTCAAACATATAATATAAATATTTATATAAATAGTCTGAAGAAGGGACCCGACCGGCTAAACTGATAATAAGTGCAGTAATTTAAAGTTGACAGTGTTGATGCTAATCTTAATGTGGAGGGAGTATTAAAAAAAAGTCTCTGAAATAGAAGAGAAAATTGTCCCAAGCAAACAAAAAAAGTTAAACTTCTTTCAGTGTTGGTGCTGCTGCCAATGATTCTATACCACATGTATGAACACAGGATGTTGGGTTATCATTGGCCTATCTGACCAACGCATACGCTTATTGATATTTGCGGTTGAACTGAATCCATTGCTCATTGCTGCTATCTGCCCCAATACTTGCCTTCAAATGTTTTGTTACTGCTTCATTTCTTAGAACAGTCGTTAAAGATAACAAAACCAGATGTGTTTGTTTCAAAGGGAAGATAACAAGTAGGCATTTACTGAGTGACAAGACTTTAGACTTACAGCATGGAAACAAGCCTTTCGACCCACCGAGTCCGCGCCGACCAGCGATCACCCCGTACACTAGTTCTACCCTACACACTAGGGATAACTTACAGAAGCCAATTAACCTACAAACCTGCATATCTTTGGCGAGAGGGAGGACACCAGAGCACCTGGAGAAAACCCATGTGGTCACCGGGAGAACTTCCAAACTCCATACAGACAGCACCCATAGATAGGATTGAAACCCCTTCATTCTGTAACAGAAATCTGGTAAATTCTGAAACTACCAGATGCAGGTTTTCAGGTAAGGCAAAGAAATATCATGGGAGTAAAATGCCTGAGTCAGCATGGAAATAGGCCCTTTGGCCCACCGAGTCTGCACCGACCAGCGATCCCCGCACATTAACACAAGCCCCGCACATTAGCACACTAGAAACAATTTACACTTATACCAAGTATATAAACCCAAGCCAATTAACCTACAAACAAGTACTTCTTTGAAGTGTACGAGAAAACTAAAGATCTCAGAGAAAACCCACACGGTCACGGGGAGAACGTACAAACTCCATACAGACAGCACCTGTAGTCGGGATCGAACCCGTGTGTCCGGCGCTGCAAGGCAGTAACTCTACCACTGCGCCACCATGCTGCCCACTAGTTGCATAGAAGGCTGACAGAGAACTAGCATCCTTGATGTGCTAGGGTATCACAGTGGTGGATGGGGTCATTACTATCGTGCAGCGAGTAGAACTGATGCCCACAGCACTAGAGACACAGGTTTCGACCACAGGCTGGGTGGAGTTTGTATGTTCTATCCGTGACCGTGTGGGTTTTCTCCAAAACTCCAAAGATGTACTGGTTGGGAGGTTAATTGGCCTCTGTAAATTGCCCATCATGCGTAGGAAGTGAATGTGAAACAACAGAATTGGTGTGAATGGGAGATCGATGGTTGTTGTGGATATGGTGGACAAAGGATCCGCTTCCAATCAACATTAACGTCACCAAACAAAGTGGAATACTGTAATGGAGAAAATAAGAACATTTCATATGAACTAGAACAGAACATTGCCACAAGGATTTTAACGAATTGTAATCCTGGGAATACAATTTCCTGAAGTCAGAAAGTTCTCAATATCATCATTTTGATTCGGGCCTTGAGAGCATCAACTTTCTTTGGACAACCTGTTTTAAGCTTTATTCCGGGCATAATACAGTTTTCAGACTTTACAAAAGATCTTGAGTTCTTGATTAGTACAGGTGTCAGGGGTTATGGGGAGAAGGCAGCAGAATGGGGTTGAGGGAGAGATAGATCAGCCATGATTGAATGGTGGAGTAGACTTGATGGGCTGAATGGCCTAATTCTGCTCTTAAAACTTATGAACTTTCAATTTCCTGTCAACAACTCATCAGGTCTCCTTGCTAGCGTTATGAAAAACTGCTCCTGTTCCATAGATCCAAGGACCTATCCCCAACTCAAAGCAGATTGGCAGATCATTGGATAAGAGTCAATGTGGGAGATAGAGACTATGAAGATGCCCCTCAGCACTGGCACACATATTTTTCATCACTAATCTGAGTATACAGTCTCATGTAGTAGTGGTCAAATTGTCCATCATGCGTAGGAAGTGAATGTGAAAGTGAGAACTTTCTGACTGTGGGGTCAAAACCAATGTATTTAAATTGAGATTCCTCTTTCACTTTGCAAACATATAATGGTGAATGTTCCATGCCTTTCGTATACCCTTCATAAACCGCGCCCTTGCCTTGACTTCAAGCTAAATGTAAATCCTCTAACTTTGTTAAGAAATGTATCTGCAGTGCATTCTGCAATGCAGAAAAGGTAATGAAAGCGGATTTGATTGCTGGCTTTCAAGGGGAACTGATAAGGGTGTTTAACAAAAACTAATGGGGAAAGAGCCAGGTGATGGGGTTAACGACACTACAAGAGGCAGGTGACCACGGCTTGCACACCATTAGGTGGGAGAAAAGATGAAGATAAATTCATGCAACTAGGCAGATTTGTGAAGGATACAGCAGTCCTTCTTGACAGACAATGTTTTGAGGGCTCAAAAAAGATCTTTTAGTTTAGTTTAGAGATATAGCACGGAAACAGGCTCTTCGGACAACCGAGTCCGCACTGACCAGCGATCCCCGCACATTAACATTATCCAACACACACTAGGGACAATTTACAAGTTTATATTCATACCAAGCCAATTTACCTACACACCTGTATGTCTTTGGTTTCTGGGAGGAAACTGAAGAACTGAGAAAACCCACGCAGGTGACAGGTAGAACGTACAAACTCCATACCCATAGTCAGGATCAAACCCGGGTCCCGGGCGTTGTAAGGCAGCAACTCTACCGTGCCACCTTTTACATAGGTCGGTGCTTCTTCCTGCATCTCTCTTGGAGTTGATGTACAGTGAAAACCATATCCATTGTGGATGAATGGCTGAAGGGCTGAAGAGGAAGAGAATCCACACTGGAGTGCAGAGAGCATCTCTTCCATCAGTGGGAGAAAGTGGTCGAGAAGAACCTTGGTAATAACTGGCCCTGTGGTGGGCAGCAGGGAGGCCCATCAGTATTTATACAATTATATTGGCCTTGTTTCTTGCAGATGGTGACAATTACAATGTAATTGAAGCTTATACACTGGAACTTCCACCACATCCTTTCTCAGAGTGCTAGTCACTGAGCCACAGCTGAACTAAGATTCTTACTCAATACAAGATGAAATGGTGCCAAGCAGACAATTGGGGGGGGGGGGGGGGGGGGGGGGGGACACCATGTATAAACACTGCTGTAATTTCTACATGGTGAAACCAAAATGTATAAAAATACCCTTTAATAAAATCTGGCAATGTGCACTTTAACCACATATGATTTTTTTTCTATTATAAATCTCAAATTGTGGAGTAGAGGCAAATAAATAAATGAAGGGTCTTTGTCCCAAACATTATGGAGGGCACTGTAACTACCTCGACTTAAAAAATAGTTAAACATCTATTTCCACCATGCTTGAACTGGGAGAGTCCCAAATGTTCATGACCCCACAAAAGTAAATGTCACATTTAAAATGAATGCCCCCTTATTTTTAGAACAGTTCCATATCTTTCCCATCTGGGCCTTGCAGAGAAACGTTGACCTAGGTGTGGAATAGAGTGGTTGCAGATGTTTGCTAGACTTAGAGAACACCTCTAGGTGCTATATTGTTGTTACACATCATTTGCAAATGTGTTAACACCTTGGCCAGTATGCATTGAATTTTAATTCTCACTGAAGATCATACATGCACTTTGTTTCCTGGAATAGCATTTGTGCTTCCGTTACAGCTGCTGGCTTCTCATTAGACATGTTTATGTGCAATTCTGCTTTAAATTCTCAGGAGAACTTATTAAAATGCGAAATTTAAAATTATGGCCCTTGCATCCAGCAGGCACTTCCCAGTAGACACAGGAGTTTGAGGTACTTTCCTCCGTAACTCCCCAGTAAGACACAAGAGCAGAGTTTGAGCAACCACCTGCAAGAGTTTAATTTAGATTAGAGATACAGCGCGAAAACAGGCCCCTTGGCCCACCGAATCAGTGCCAACCAGCAATCCACGTACATTAACACTATCCTACACATACTAGGGACAAACGATATGTCCCAAACATTATAGTGCCCTGAAATGGGGAGACTGCTGTGAAACCAAAATGTATAAAAATGGCCTTAATTAAAATCTGACAATGTGCATTTTAACCACGTGATTATTTCTATTACAAATCTCAAATTGTGGAGTACAGAGACAAATAAATAAATGATGGGTCTTTGTCCCAAACATTATGGAGGGCACTGTATATGCATGCGCCGATGGAATTATGTCACGTTATGGAAAATCGCGATACAGATTGTTTTCTAGGAAGGCTCCTCCACTTCCCCATAAAATGGCAGTCAACTGTAATTTTTATTTGCTTCCTTGCTGGCGGATCAGTGGTAGAGTTGCTGCCTTATAGCGACAAAGACCCAGATTCAATCCTGACTACTGGTGCTGTCTGTATGGAGTTTGTACGTTCTCTGTGACCTGCGTGGGTTTTCTCTGAGATCTTCTGTTTACTCCCACATTCCAAAGACGTACAGGTGTGTAGGTTAATTGGCCTCTGGTATGTAGGATAGTGCTAGCGTACGGGTTGAACGGCACTCGGTGCTTTCCCCAAAGGACAGTTGGCAGAGAATTAGGACAAGTTGCTGATGATATTTACCACTAGAAATTTGAAGCTTTCAACCATCTCCACTTCGGTGCCGTCAATGCATACATGGAGTATGTGTACCACTTTGCTTCCTGAAGTCGATCACTATCTCCTAAAAAAGGGCTAATATAATAACTGCTAATGATTGATTAGAAACTTCCTTTGCAGAGGTGATGAGGATGTTAATGCGGTCTCATTAACTTATACACAGATGTGAAGGAACACTAAGCGACACAACAAAGGTTTGACCGATGTGGATCTGCACTAGTGTGTACTCCTCACTGACCAGACAATCTCAATAAGCGAGTTCAGTATTCGGAAAAATACAAGGAATCATGGGATTTGTCAAAGGTCGAACTTTATAAACTAAAATCGAATGAAGCGCTGCAGATTCAGAGAGTATAGTTTGGGTCAAATTTGTTGTCGTTTTTCAGTGGGAGATCGGGGGGAGACCGGGGAAACCGAGCAGGGAGGGGGGAGACCAGGCGGGTGGGTGGGGGAGACTGGGGAGGAGACCCACAAGCGCTGCCGAACTGTCACTGGACCTTCCCCGGTTCTCCCCCCCCCCCCCTCCACTCGAGTGTCCCATCCCCGTTGGGGCGGCAGCCGGAGAAGTCCGGACCGACGGGACACCGGCCCCCAGGCCCAGCGCGGAGAAGCGGCAACCCCAGCTCACCTCTGCCTCTCCCTCCGGGCCAACTGACAGCCCGGTCTGACAACACCAGTGGCCCCAGACCCACAGACAGTGCCAACCCCAGCCCAACCCCGCTCCAACTCCAGAGGAACCCGCTCCCCGATGGGTCGCTATGGCAACAAGTGCCTGTTCGTCCACAGCCTCAGCCGCTACCCAAAGTACAAGCCGTACCTTGCACACCACCGGCTTCTGCCCCGACGGTACCCGCTGCCACTTCATCCACAACCCCGAGGAGGAGCGAGGGCCCCGGCCTCGCCTGCGCTAGAGCGCCAGCCTGGGCTCAGCCTCCTCCGGCCCGGCGCTGGAGGGGACGGGGCATGCCCAACAGCACCCGCAGTAACAGAGAGCCGACCCTGACTACGGACAAAACGCAAGCCTGCACACAATGCAGCACCACCGTAGCCAAGTGTTTTATAGCTCGTGACCTATGACCTGGGCATGAGCAGTCGGAATACCAAACTCGCTTATTTATGAAGAAACCAACAATGAGGGAGTTGTCAGCAGCTTCACGATGTGACCACTTATAGTTTAATTTAGTTTAGAGATACAACGCAGAAACAAACCCTTTGGCCCACCAAGTCCGCACCGACCAGCAATCTCCACATTCACAGACTAGGGATAATTCTCAATTATACCAAGCCAATTAACCTGCAAACCTGTACGTCTTTGGTGTGTGGGAGGAAACCGGAGCACCCAGGGAAAACCCACGCAGGTCACGAGGAGAACGTACAAACTCCACCCAGACAAGTACCCATAGGCAGGATCTAACCCAGGTCTCTGGTGCTGTAAGACGGCAACTCAACCTCTGTGCCACTGTGGACAAAAAACAGGTTGCTCCAGGTGAATAAACTCCCACACGTTACTGCGTTTGACTTTGCTTTAAGATAGCGCAGACTCCTCATTCTTAGCAAACAAAAAAATCTATTGGGCAATTCACCTAACTTGTTGCCTAATTTGGTGCATGTTGCAACACATTCTCATTGTATGATAGAAACAAAGCGAAACAAAAAAAACCCACAATAATTACTAGCACAGCAATCACAATAATTGGCAGCATTTCGACTAACAAACCACTTGTTCAGTAGCAGACATGGCAAACCTTCTGGATGACAACAGAACAGCCGTAAACAGGACAATGAGGGAACTGAAATTGGCGAAATCTGTAGCTAAGACTTCCTTAAAAATAAAAGGCAAAGGTTTACCCAGACCACACTCCAAAACAAACCAGATACACTTTGGTATAACCTTGTGAAAAATGCCACAAAACGCGACGAGAACAAATCCAATGGTAAAGGAGATACACTTAATTTTTAAATCCCAAATGGGAAGGATTTCACATACAACTTAACATCCTCATTCCTCAAATGTTTTAGGCTTATTTTTAGTTTTCCATTCGACTAAACTGTATAACATATGACAGGCCCTTCAGCTCACAATGTCTGTACCAAACATGCTAAAATAAACTTAAAGTGGCCTCCATAATGTTTGGGACAAAGATCCATCATTTATTTATTTGCTTGTGTACTCTGCAATTTGAGATTTGTAATTGAAAAAAAAACCACATATGGTTAAAGTGCACATTGTCAGATTTTAATAAAGGCCATTTTTATACATTTTGGTTTCACCATGTAGAAATTCCAGCAGTGTTTATACATAGCTCCCCCATTTCAGGGCACCATAATGTTTGGGACACAGCAATGTCATTTGAATGAAACTAGTCATGTTCAGTATTTTGTTGTATATCCTTTGCATGCAATGACTGCTTGAAGACTGCGATTCATGGACATCACCGGTTGCTGGGTGTCTTCTGTGGTGATGCTCTGCCAGGCCTGTATTGCAGCCATCTTTAGCTTATGCTTGTTTTGGGGGCTAGTCCCCTCAGTTTTCTGTTCAGCATATAAAAGTCATGCTCAATTGGGTTCAGATCAGGTGACTGACTTGGCCACTCAAGAATTTACCATTTTTTTAGCTTTGAAAATCTCCTTTGGTGCTTTAGCAGTATGTTTGGGATCGTTCTCATGCTGTAGAATTAACCGCTGGCCAATTAGTTTTGAGGCATTTGTTTGAACTTGAGCAGATAGGATGTGTCTATACACTTCAGAATTCATTATGCTACTTCTGTCAGCAGTTGTATCATCAATGAAGATAAGTGAGCCAGTACCTTCATACATGCCCAGGCCATAAACACCATTGTGTTTCACAGATGAGGTGGTATGTTTTGGATCTTGGGCAGTTCCTTCTCTCCTCCATACTTTGCTCTTGCCATCACTCTGATCTAAGTTCATCTTAATCTCATCTGTCCACAAGACCTTTTTCCAGAACTGTGGTTGCTCTTTTAAGTATTTCTTGGCAAACTGTAAGCCGACCATCCTATTTTTACAGCTAACCAGTGGTTTGCATCTTGCAGTGTAGCCTCTGTATTCCTGTTCATCGAGTCTTCTGCAGACAGTGGTCATTGACAAATCCACATCTGACTCGTGAAGAGTGTTTCTGATCTGTTGGACAGGTGTTTGGGGTTTTTATTTATTATAGGGAGAATTCTTCTGTCATCAGCTGCGGAGGTCTTCCTTGGCCTGCCTGTCCCTTTGCGATTAGTAAGCTCACCAGTGCTCTATTTCTTCTTAACAGTTGATTTTGGTAAGCCGAAGGTTTGGCTGATGTCTCTAACTGTTTTATTCTTGTTTCTCAGTCTCATAACAGCTTCTTTGACTTCCATTGGCACAACTTAGGTCCTAATGTTGATAAGCAGCAATATAAGTTTCCAAAGGTGATGCAAAGACTGGAGGAAATACCAGGTGCTGAGAGCTCTCTTATACCTGCATTAAGGAGGCAATTAAACACAGCTGAGCAACTATAAACACCTGTGAAGCCATGTGTCCCAAAAATTATGGTGCCCTGAAATGGGGGGTTGGGGGTGGGTGGGGGGACTATGTATAAACACAGCTGTAATTTCTACACGGTGAAACCAAAATGTATAAAAATACCCTTTAATAAAATCTGACAATGTGCACTTTAACCACATGTGATTTTTTTTCTATTACAAATCTCAAATTGTGGAGTACAGAGGCAAATAAATAAATGATGGGTCTTTGTCCCAAACATTATGGAGGGCACTGTAACCTCCCCTGCGTGCCAGCGATCCATATCCCTTCATCTCTTGCAGATCCATGACCAATCTAAACACCACTATAACTGCTTCCATCACTGCCCCTGGCAGCGCGCTCCAGGCACCCACCACCTCTGGATAAAAAAGACTTGTACAGCACATTAAAAAAAAAACTCTCCCCATCACTTAAAGCTATGCCCTCTAGTATTTGACATTATTCATCATGTTAAGCAAGTTTAGTGAACAGCTTAACCTTGTTAAGCAGGTTTAGAAGGGAAAATCCGTGTTACATTTTTATTTTTTAAATGTCATCCAATTTCCAGTCAGAGCCATGCCCTTGCACCATAGGTGGCTCATGTGTGCATGGAGGAAGAAGTCAAAGAGTAATAGTTGTAGGGGGTGCAATAGTTAGAGGAGCACACTGGCATTGCTGCAATTGCAGAATGTTGCCTTGCTTCCCAGTTGCCAAGTTTATCAATGAATGGCTCCAGAAAATGCTGGAGGGGGGGGAAGGATGAACAGCCCAACGTTGTCATCCATACTGTTACCAAAGCCAGAGGTGGTACATGGATGAGCGGCTGCAGGCAGACCCTGAGTTAAGAAGCAGGACCTGATTACGCTTGCAGCCCCCCTCGCGCCCACCATGTGCCCACCAGTTGAGCTTGCTGACCGGCTGCCTCGTGGCTTGGTCCGGCAACTTGAGTGCCCTGGAGAGGAAAAGACTACAAAAAGTAGTAAACATTGCTCAGTCCATCATCGGCTCTGACCTTCCTTCCATCGAGGGGATTTATTGCAGTCGCTGCCTCAAAAAGGTTGGCAGTATCATCAAGGACCCACACCATCCTGGCCACACACTCATCTCCCTGCTACCAGGTTCAGGAATAGCTACTTCCCCACAGCCATCAGGCTATTAAACCTGGCTCAGACAAAACTCTGATCATTAATAACCCATTATCTGTTATTTGCACTTTATCAGTTTATTTATTCATGTGTGTATGTATTTATATAATGATTTATGGACACACTGATCTGTTTTGTAGTAAATGCCTACTATGTTCTGTGTGCTGAAGCAAAGCAAGAATTTCATTGTCCTATCATCAGGGGCACATGACAATAAACTCACTTGAACACTTGAACTTGAACTCACGGACCCCTCATAATTTTGCATGGTCCCCCCGCGTTCCATTGAGAATATATGTGATTTGCTCAATTGCTCACCTAGTTTGGAATATACCTGACAGGCTGAATAGCTTCCATCAACATAACAATCTGCTGGTAACTGTCCTTTTACCTAGCACACCATAAGCAAAAATTCTAGAACCACTCATGGTTGCCAACTCACTGGACATGGTTTTGATGAACATCAACTCAAAAACAGTGAAACTTTGGCTTTTATTCGCCAAATATGGCAATTACTCAAGTGATTTACCTCACATATTATCCCCTTAATGCTACGGTTATACTGTACGTCTCCATCATTGATTCTCTAAAGGTAGCATGTCAAGTGGACAACATTAAAGGAAGGCGTTTCCCTTATCCCTAACCAGTCTGAAGAAGGATCTCGACCCGAAACGTCACCCATTCCTTTTCTCCAGAGATGTTGCCTGTTCCGCTGAGTTACTCCAGCTTTTTGTGTCTATCTCCATTTTAAACCATCTGCAGTCCTGCTTACACAAGCCAGGTGGATAGTCAACGGTTGGCCCAAATGCCTTAGTTGGAAAGTGTATTGAGTACAAAAGTTGGGACATCATCAAATTTGGAATACTGTGTGCAGTTTTGGGTCAGCCAGCTATAGATAGGATGTTGTTCAGTTAGAAAGAGTGCAGAGAAACTTGGCTTGTGGGCTTCAATTATAGGGAGAGGTTGGATAACTTAGGACTTGAGTGCAAGAGTTTGAGGGATGATCTTATTGAGGTGCACAAGGTCATGAGGGGCATGGATAAAGTGAACACTTTGTATCCAGTGTCGAGGAATCTAAAGCCATTGGGCACAGACTTAAAGCGAGGGGGGAGAGATTTAAGAGGAGCAGCTGCTTCACTCAGAGAGTGCTCGTTTTCAGGACTGAGGTGTCAGAGAAAACTAAAGTAGTGGATACTTTTATGACTTTTAAAAGATGCTTGGAAAGATATGTATAGAGGAAGGGCTTACAGGGCTATGGACCAAATGCAGAAGTTGGGACTAGCCCAACTTGGTCAGCATGGACAAGGTGGTTCGAAGGGCCTGATTTCGTGCTTCCATGACTATGATTCCATCACAATAGCGATTATGTGACAACTTATAGCCAACCAAAAGATAGACAGTCATACAGAGAGTCATAGAGTCTTACAGCATGGAAACAGGTCCTTTGCCCAACTTGTTGACACCAGCCAACATGTCCCAGCTACTCCAGTTCTACCTGTCTGCGTTTGGCCCATATCCCTCTAAACCTGTCCTATCCAAGTACCTGCCCAAAATGTTCCGGCAGCTCGGTCAAGACTCCCACCACCCTTTATGTGAAAAGGTTACCCCTCAGGTTCCTATTAAATCTTTTCTCCCTCACCTTAAACCTGTGTCCTCTGGTTCTTAACTTCCCCTACTCATGGGTAAAATACTGTGCGTCCACCCGATCTATTGCTCTCATGATTTTGTAGATTTGGTAAAAAGTGAAAAAATGTACACATCCCAAGGTGTTTGCAGAGAATGAAGTGCTCTTTGGAAAGGTAGTCACTCGAGCCCTTGCTAGATAACCTCACACAAACATACAACATGAATATGCTGCTGTTCTCTCATGACCATAGCAACACACCAGGCCCTCTGACACCATCAGGCAAATTGACAACCTCTAGCTGATGCATGGAAATGCAATCACCCAGATGTGCCACCAAGTCATACAGTTTTTTCGACTTAAATATAACGCAGTTTCTCGGTCATTAATGGATAGCAACATTGCAATTCTTGCCCAGAGTAGGTAAATTGACAACAAGATAGCATAGGTTTTAGGTGAAGGGGAAAAGGTTTGATAGGAATCTGAGGGGTAACTTCTTCACACAAAGGGGGGTAGGGGTATGAAACAAGCTGCCAGAGGAGGTAGTTGATGCAGGAACCATCCCAAAGTTTAAGAAACAGTTAGACAGGTACATGGATAGGACAGATTTGGAGGGATTTGGGCCAATCGCAGGCAGGTGGGGCTAGTGTAGCTGGGCCAAAGAGCCTGTTTCCACGCTGTATCATTCTATGACTCCCCAACATATCAACACTGACAGTCCCTTCATCACACTTGTTTGCGATTTGTCACAATGAATGGCGGTGCTATCTCGAAGGGCCGAATAGCCTCCTCCTGCACCTATTTTCTTTGTACCTGCTTAGAGACAAGATCCACCTTCTCATGGTCAATTTGAGATAGACAATTATTTCCTGATTTGTCACTGACCCTCAGTTTTTAATAAAACGTTTACAGGATCCTCCTAGATACTGTGTTGATTCTGGATTGGCATTTGGCACATTCATGAACTTGAACTGTTGTGCAATGTTACCACTAGTTTACTTCGCAAGATTCCACCACATCCTCAACCACAGTGATCAGTGAAACAAGGGCAATATTTTCCCAGTGTTAGCAGGAATCATAAATTGCATGTACACAAACTCACTCACAAATCAAAAAACTGAAATCAACTACTGAAACTAAAATTTCAGAGAGACAAATGACATGTAACATATAAAACACACTTGGGTGCTGTGGGGGGAACTATTCACCCTGTCCTAGAAAAGATGGAATTTTTAAAAATGCACAAAATGTTCAGCATGATGGGAAGCACCCATGGAAATAAAATAAAATTGTCAAGTCTTCCCAACAAAGATCATTTCAGTTTCCTTTCGCACAATTTTTTTAATACTTAACTTCGTCAATCCCCCTAGAAAAAGTGGAAAGATGAATTCTGGATGAGGAAAGCTAGAGAGATAGGAAATTGCAACGGTCGAGATGTCAAGGAACTGTGATCATGATCATAAATACAAAATCTTTCTGCAGTTAATTTGATAAATGTGAGGTGTTTTTCTTTCAGTTATCTACCACTAGACTGATAATTATTCGTTATCTTGAATATGGACATAACAATGGCATAGCAGTAGAGTTGCTGCCTTACAATGCCAGAGACCCAGACTCGATGGTGGGTGCTGTCTGTACAGAGTTTGTACGTTCTCCCCGTGAGCTGCGTGGGTTTTCTCTGAGTTCTTTGGTTTACTCCCACACTCCAAAGACGTACAGGTTTGTAGGGTAATTGGCTTGGTATAAGTGTAAATTGTCCCTAGTGTGTGGGGATCGCTGGGCGGTGAGGACTCGGTGGGCCTAAGGACCTGTTGCCTCACTGTATCTCTAAACTAAACCTTCTTGTTCCACAGGAATTAAGGGTTAAACTTAATGTTTTGGGCAATCAATCTGTCATTGCAGACACATTAATTAACTTGGCTACCTGGTGGCCAATAAATCCTTATCCTTATCTATATAATTAAAAAACTCTGGTCTGGGATGTCGATGTGTGTGTGTATTTATTTGTTTGTGCTAATGGTAATTTTTTTGCATATTCCGGTAGAGATTTACCCCCTGGAGTCCGAAATCGGCATTGTGAAATGTTGTGCTTTATTTCTTGAGTTATTAATGAATATGTTCACAAATCCGATAAAACGTTGAAATCAAAACACCTGTTTTTCGGGGATGACGTCTCAATGGATCTGCCTACCTGCCGTCTGCTCGCGCTACGAGTGACGTCACCCCTCCACCCCTCCCTCCGTTATTCAAAAGTCGGCCCGGCGACTGAAGACCAAAGATCACAGCTGAAGTCTGCAGCGGCCCAACCCGCACTCCTTTGGTAGACGTATGCTTGCGCCTTGGCCCGGGTCCGGTTCTCGGCACGGGCCTCCCCCCATTATTCAAAAGACGCCATCAGAGATTAAGCCACTCGCCGCTCCCTGCTCAAGGCTCTGCCGGAGATAAACCTGCTCACAGCCTGCCGCCAGGCTCCCTCTTCCCCCGGGCTTTGAAGAACGAGCTTGTCAGGCCCTGTACTAGAGCTCTCCGGTCGTGTCCCTCTCCCCACTCCTCCTCCTCCTCTCCCCCCTCCTCCACCTCTCCCCCCTTCCTGATCCCGCCTCCTCCTCTCTCCTCCCCTCCCCTCCTCTGGCCTATCTCCACTCTCCCCCCCACTCACCTCCCGGGCCTCTCTCCCGCCCCCCCCTCTCTCTCCAACCCGCCATATCTTCCCCCCTCCCTCTCCCTTGGATGGGTATTTGTTTATTTGTTTGTGTGTGATCACATCTTCTAAAAAAACCACGGTAACAGAAATATTTTTACATATTCCGGTAGAGATTTATCCCGTGGAGTCCAAAATTGTCTTATCTGAAAAATTAATGCATTATTCCGCGAGTTATTAATCAAAATGTTCAAAAATTTGAAATAATTTAGAAAATAAAACCGGCTGGCTTTGGCTGATGACGTCACAATAGGTCTCATGCTGCGAGTGACGTCACCCGGCCATCTGCTGCTGCCTGGGGCCACTGGCCCCGCTCCCCTTCCCCGCTCCTCCTCCTCTGCCCCCCCTCTCCCTCCCCCCTCACTCTCTGTCTCTGCCCCTCTCACTCTGTCTCTGCCCCTCTCACTCTGTCTCTGCCCCTTTCACTCTGTCTCTGCCCCTTTCACTCTACCACCCCTCTCCCTCTCCAGACACGCCTGCAAGTTGGGGGCTATGCACAAGAGAGGACGGGGATGGGGTAAAAGGAGCGAATTAATAATATTAAGATAATATCAAGGTGTGTGTGTGTGACGATGCAGGCCACGCCCCCCCCGCAACCGCGCGTTAAAGTGATGGGACCCAACGGGTCCCCCCTGGTCTAGTTACAGATAAATCTGCAACAAAAACAATAAATGTGCAGCATAATGAAAAACCTCTAGGATGGGGTTTTGATGCATATAAACTAGTAACCAAAGATGTGTAATATTGGTCTTTTAAATGCAATTCATCAAAACTATTTTTGATATTTACTTTCCTTCAGAGGTGTTTCTTCAAACATTGTTGTTACCAGCAGTTATGTTGTTTCACGATTCAAAATGAATTTTAACATGCCAAACTTCTGAGTAACACTCACTGGTGCAGACATTCACTTCATGTGTTTCCCATATTTACTAGCAAAAGATAATGCACGGTGTGTATATTAAGATAACAGCAGAGCCACTTACATAGAGAAATTTATTGTCCTGAAAAATCTGGGAATTATCACATCTGGACTTCTCCCCACTTAACTTAAGTTGACAAAGTAACCCTTCATCAAAATACCATCTCTCTGATTGGGAAACTCCCACTACTAGGGCGCTTGTTGTAATCGTAATTCTCAGAATACGCATAACTGATTGTTTAACAATGCTGGGACACTGCCCTTGACACTGAAGTTGGGCACAGTGCACCCAGCAGCTGAGCAGAAACAAATACAAGGAAGTGGCCCGAAGATAGACACAAAAAGCTAGAGTAACTCAGCGGGGCAGGCACCATCTCTGGAGAGAATGAATCGGTCACGTTTCGGGTCGAGACCTTTCTTCAGACCACCGATTGAAGGTATTTTTACCGAAATAAAAAAAGTAGGTTCCTCAACAAGAGTTCAATTTTCTTTGTATGCGGTGGATTTAGAACAAATGGCAAACAACTGCCTGGCTAGGTGGCCAGGGAAGATTGAATTAGACTGAGCACCAGATTTGTGCAATTCTTTAAATGCTCTTCTCATTGATCAGAAACCCAAGTTTCCTGTCAAAGCACTCCCAACCCCATCTCCCCTTCCGAAAGAGCACTCATACCTCAACCCCACCTTCCCTTCCTACAGCACTCCCCTCCCCAACTTCCCTTCCCCCATATCCCCACTCGCTTCAGTCTCCCTCCATGTCCCACCTCCCCATCCTCCCAATATACCCCCATCCTCCCAATATACCCTCCAATTCAGATTCAGATTCAATTTTAATTGTCATTGTCAGTGTACAGTACAGAGACAACGAAATGCATTTAGCATCTCCCTGGAGGAGCGACACAGCAAATTATTTGAATAAATAACAATAAGTGTGGGGGGGGGGGTGATTGGCAGTCACCGAGGTATGTTGTTGAGTAGCGTGACAGCCGCCGGAAAGAAGCTGTTCCTGGACCTGCTGGTTCGGCAACGGAGAGACCTGTAGCGCCTCCCGGATGGTAGGAGGGTAAACAGTCCATGGTTGGGGTTTACCCTCCACCCTCCACCATTCGACTTAAAGAAGTCGAGACTAAAAACTCATCTCTACTCCCAAGCCTTTCTTGACGTCCTCTGAGCATGTGTGTAGTGGTGTTTGTATTTAATCTATGAACCACCGTCGTTTGTTATACTATTCTTATACCAATGTAAAGCACTTTGGCCAACGAGACCACTTTGGCACTTTGTCTAACGTTTCTTAAATATGCTATATAAATAAAAGTGACTTGATTTGACCAAGAGCAACCTTTCCCTGCCCCCCACCCCCCCCCCCCCCCCAGATCTTGCTCCTGTGTTACTCCACCGAGGGTGAGCCCCCTCCACCCCCACCCCCACCCCCCTCACCTTGAGGGTGTAGTCCCTCCCCGCCGAGCGGATCTCCAGCTGCCCCTCCTCGGCTTCCAGATCGTAGGTGAAGCTGGCATCGGCGATGTCGATGTACCCGAGCGGCAGCGCGTCGCTCGGCCCCTTGAAGTAGTACAGGTGGCAGTGGCGGGGGTCGAAGACGAACCAGCGGCTCTTGAAGCCCTTGAGCGGGCCCTTGCCGGACAGTTTGTTCAGGTAGCCGCACAGTTTGGGCGGCAGCTCCCGGCTCAAGCTGGGCGAGCGCTCCAGGACCGGGGCGGGGAGCGCGTCCTCCGGCCCCGGGGTCGGCGTCGTTGCGGGCGCCTCTTCTTCCCTCATGATCCTGGCGGGCCGGGCCGGGCGGAGCGGACGGCGAGCAGCCCCTCAAGCTCCGGCCATGGAGCCGCCGAGCTCTGACTGACTGACTGACTGACTGACAGCCCGCCCGGCCGCCGCCTGCAGGGGGCGCTGGGTTGCTGTAGTCCAACTCCTGCCGCTAACGCTGGTAATGCCATGTATACGGACTACAACTCCCAGAATCCTCCCGTCCACGGACAACGCCTGCGCACACCGCCCCTCCCCAACGCGTTTGTCCACTCCATAGCACTACAATTCCCAGCAACCACCAGGCCGGGTGCACATGCGCAGTCAGCGAGGATGGCAATGGGCGCGTGAATGGCTCATGATACAACTTCACTGGGAGTGTGAAGCCCCTGTCCCACTTAGGAGACCTAAACGGCAACCTCTGGTGATCTTGCCCGCCACCTAAAAAAAAAATCAAGGTCGAGGTGACCTGCAACCTCCTACCACCTCCCACGCATATGTTGAAAACCTTCCTCGACTATGAAGAAAACCGGCTTCGACTAGACCTGCGACTAAAAAAGAATCGATTTTTAAAACAGCAACCTATTTTTAGTCTGGCCCGATTTAATAATGATGAAAAAGTAGCAGCAACCTAGATGAAGCCTCAACCACGCGGAAACCACTTTCGACCATTAGGGAGAGTGACCAAAACCTCCGGTGACCTCATGGAAACCTTGGGTGGTGGGCAAGGTCACCAGAGGTTGCTGTTTAGGTCTCCTGAAAGTGTAGGAAGGAATTGCAGATAAACATAAAAAAACGGTAGTAACTCTGCAGGACAGGCAGCATCCCTGGAGAGAAGGAATGGGTGACGTTTCGGGTCAAGACACTTCTTCAGATGCTGGTGTAAAGCAAAGATAGACAAAAAAGGGAGATTAACTCAGCGGGTCAGACAGCATCTCTGGAGAAAATGAATAGGTAACAGCATCTCTGGAGTAAAGGAGAATGAAAAGGAGAAATGCCTGACCCGCTGAGTTCCTCCAGCTTTTTGACCCCAGTCATGATACAAGTTCACTTGGAGTGCAACAATGTGTGGGAAGGAACTGCAGATGCTGGGCTTTCATATGCCAACTCTAAAAGCAATGGGAAACAAAGCCAAATGAAACAGGAGCTTTTAATTTGTAGGATTAAAAACATGATATTCACCAAAGATAGACGTGAAATGCTGAAGTGACTCAGCAGGAAAGGCAGCATCTCTGGACAGAAGGAATGGGTGACGTTTCTGGTCGAGACCTTTCTTCACACTGCACTCCATCTCTCTAGAGATGCTACCTTAGTTAAGTAAGTAAGTTTATTGGCCAAGTATTCACATACAAGGAATTTGCCACATACAAGGAATGAGCCACTGAGTTACTCCAGCATTTTATGTCTATCTTCAGTGTAAACCAGCATCTGCAATTCCTTCCTATCAATTTATTCAGCAGGCCAGTCAGCATCTATGGAGAGAGAAGCGAATAGTGTTTCAGGTTATAGACACAGTGGCAGGTTGGCAGCGCTGGCGACAAAGTGTTGGAGGAACTCAGCGGTTCAGGCAGCATCTGTGTAGAAAAGGAAAAGGTGATGTTTTGGATCTGACCCCTTCAAACATTTCAGGTCGTTTGTCTTTAATGAAGGACCAGTGCAAAGTGAAGGATGTCCCACTAAGGTCATTAGTTAATTGTGCCTGAGAGTATGGACTTGAGCAATCTTGTACACTGTTGCAATAGTAATTAAAGTTATATCATGTCTATAGAAAGACACAAAGTGCTGGAGGACTCAGTGGGTCAGTCAACATCTCTGGAGAAAAGGAATAGGTGACGTTTCGGGTCGAGACCCTTCTTCAGACTGAAGGGCCTTGACCCGAAAGATCATCAATTCCTTTTCTCCAGAGATGCTGTCTGACCCGCTGAGTTACTCCAGCTTTTTGTGTCTATCTTCCATTTAAACCAGCATCTGTACATTAGTACATTAGTGCAGGACACCGAGTTGGATGATTAGCCATGATCATATTGAATGGCGGTGCAGGCTCAAAGGGCCAAAAGGCCTACTCCTGCACCTATTTTCTATGTTTCGATATTTCTATCTGCAGTTCGTTCCTACACAAGTGCTGGTGGAACTCAACGGGGCGGGCAGCATTTGTGTAAGGAATGGACAGGCGACATTTCACGCTCGGATGCCTTCTATCGACTCTTCAGCAAAACACAAGTGTTGATGACATGTAAACACATCCAAGAGAATGAAAACAATAATGCTGGAAATTTGAAATCATAAAGTGATTTTGGAGACACAAGGAACTGCAGATGCTGGTTTACAGAAGAAAAGACAGAAAGTACTGGAGTAACTCAGCGGGCCTGACAGCATCTCTGGAGAACATTGATGGATGATGTTTCAGGTCGGGACCCTTCTTCAGACTAATTTTGTCTTTCCCTCAACCCAAAATTTTCCCAGCAATTTTGGAATGACCCCCATCAGATTAGGGTGCTGTCTGTACGGAGTTTGTACGTCCACCCCGTAACCCGCGTTGGTTTTCTCCTGGTGCTCTGGTTTACACCCACACTCCAAAGACGTCCAGGTTTGTAGGTTAATTGGGTTGGTATAATTGAAAATTATCCCTAGTGTGTGAAGGATAGCGTTAGTGTGCGGGGATCAGTGGGCCAAACGGCTTGTTTCTGCGCAGTATCTATGAACTCTAAAAACCCATTCAAACTAGTTCTACGTTATCCCACTTTTCCTACACATTGGATCAATTTGCAGAGGTCTCCCTCCTTCATCTTTACTATGGATGTCCAGTCACTCTGCACCTCAATCTCCCATCAGGAAGGTCTTAAAGCCCTCAGTTTCTTCTTGGGGGGCAGAACCAGCCAATTTCCATCTACTAACACTCTCCTCCACCAAGCAGAGCTGGTCCTTACCCGTAACAACTTCTCCTTCGACTCTTCCCACTTCCTCCAAATCCAAGGCGTAGCTATGGGCACTCGCATGGGCCCGAGCTATGCCTGCCTCTTTGTACGGTCTGTCGAACAATCACTGTTCCAGGCGTACACCGACCCTATCCCCAAACTCTACTTCTGCTACATTGATGACTGCATCGCTGCTACCTCATGCAGAAATCATGAACTTCATCACCTTCAACACTAATTTCTATCCTGCACTCAAATTCACTTGGACCATCTCCGTCATTTCCCTACCGTATCTAGATCTCACCGTCTCCATTACAGGAGACAGATTATTGAATGACATCTATTACAAACCCACTGACTCTCATAGCTATCTGGACTACACTCCTTCCCACCTTGCTTCCTGTAAAGACTCTATCCCCTACTCCCAATTCCTCCGTCTACGCCGCATCTGCGCCCAGGATGAGGTGTTCCATACCAGGTCATCGGAAATGTCCTCATTCTTTAGGGAACGGAGGTTGCCCCCTTCCATTATAGATGAGGCTCTCACTAGGGTCTCCTCGATATCCCACAGTTCCGCTCTTGCTCCACCTTCCCCTTATCCTCACCTTCCACTCCATCAGCCATTGCATACAGCATATAATCCTCCAATATTTTCACCACCTCCAATGGGATCCCACGACTGGCCACATCTTCCCATATCCACCCCTTTCCGCTTTCCACAGAGACCTTTCCCTCTGGAACTCCCTGGTCAATTTGTCCCTTCCCACCCAAACCACCCCCTCCCCAGGTACTTTCCCCTGCAACTGCAGGAGATGCTACACCTGTCGCTATACCTCCTCCCTCGACTCCATCCAAGGATCCCGACAGTCTTTTCAGGTGAGGCAGAGGTTCACGTGCACCTCCTCCACCCTCATCTACTGCATCCGCTGTTCCAGGTGCGAACTCCTGTATATCGACGAGACCAAGCACAGGCTCGGCGATCGTTTCGCTGAACACCTCCTCTCAGTCCGCCTTAACCTACCTGATCTCCCAGTTGCTCAGCACTTCAACTCCCATTCCCAATCTGACCTTTCTGTCCTGGGCCTCCTCCATTGTCATAGTGAGGCCCAACACAAATTGTAGGAACAGCACTTCATATTTCGCTTGGGTAGTTTACATCCCAGCAGTATGATCATTGACTTCTCTAACTTCAAATAGGCCTTGCTTTCCCTCTCTATCCCCTCTTCCTGCCCAGTTCTCCCACCAGTCTTACTATCTTAGACTACATTCTATCTCTGTCCCGCACCCTCCCCTGACATCAGTCTGAAGAAGGGTCTCAACCCAAAACATCACCCAATCCTTCTCCCCAGAGATGCTGCCTGTCTCGCTGAGTTACTCCAGCATTTTGTGTCTACCTTTGATTTAAACCTGCAGTTTGTTCCTATATGTAAATGTGAAACTGCTCTGAAGGTCAGATTAAAATTTCTCTCAAAAAGCCCACGTAAACGAAACCCTGTTTGTAAGATTGTACAACTCCGCAGCTCTGCATTGTAACTGCACTCAGTTTTGTTTGACAATTACTCCTGTGAACATGTAATTTTTTTGCCGCTATGTAAATCCAAGTTGTTGTTAACGCACCACCAATTGACGCTGCATTTGGAAACAATATTTCTTTGCCGATAAGTCATTTAAATTCCTTCGCCTTTCCTACTGGCATTCTGGCTGGGAAACAAGAGAAACGCTGAACACTGGCTACTTAGTGTTACTGTACATGTGGCAGAGTTTCAGGCTGTAACATCTCACCAGCACTTTAAAACACATTGTGTTCACAGTTCCCAGGCTGTTAATGAAAGCTTTGCACCATCAAATGTTTCAAATGATGTAATGATTTGGGAGAGTTGAAACAGATTGATTCAAAAGTACATTTTAGGGTAAGCTCGATGCCATGAACAAAAGGTTATTAATATTATTACTAATATTAATATTATTGTTATTGTTATTAAGCTACTATGATTATTCTATAATTCCATTATTAAGATTATTAATACTACTACAAATAATAATAATTAGAAACATAGAAATTAGGTGCAGGAGTCGGCCATTCGGCCCTTCGAGCCTGCATTGCCATTCAATATGATCATGGCTGATCATCCAACTCAGTATCCCGTACCTGCCTTCTCTCCATACCCTCTGATCCCCTTTAGCCACAAGGGCCACATCTAACTCCCTCTTAAATACAGCCAATGAACTGGCCTCAACTACCCTCTGTGGCAGAGAGTTCCAGAGACCCACCACTCTGTGTGAAAAAAGTCCTTCTCATCTCGGTCCTAAAGGATTTCCCCCTTATCCTTAAGCTGTGACCCCTTGTCCTGGACCTCCCCTAATTAGTATTAGTATTAATACTAGTATTTTTTTAATTCTTTTTTCCTCTCTTTTTTTGTATGGCTTTGTAAATATTTGATTAGTGTATAAATGTAAATAATTTGGTGTATATATGGAAATATATGTTTATAGCTGCTAAATTAGTATAAGATAATTATAAGCAGTAGAATAAGGGGTGGGAATTA
Source organism: Raja brachyura (assembly GCA_963514005.1). The sequence goes on from OY740820.1 coordinate 10,808,876, forward strand.
ATAAGCTTTGGCTTCTTCCTGCTCCTTTTCGGACACATATGATTTCATTTATTTATAAATATTGTTCATGACACTTTATAAATATTCTTGTTTTGCATTTTTTTGGTTTTTGTATGCTGTTTCACACTTGCTTTTTATTCTTTTATTCTGTTCAAAATAAATAATTAAACAAATAAATTGATTTTTTAAAAAATTATGAGTAGGGAGGAACTGCAGATGCCAGTTTAAACCGAAGGCATTCACAAAAAGCTGGAGTAACAGTGGGTCAGACAGCATCTCAGGAAAAAGGAATAGGTGACGATTCATAGAAACATAGAAATTAGGTGCAGGAATAGGCCATTCGGCCCTTCGAGCCTGCACCACCATTCAATATGATCATGGCTGATCATCCAACCCAGTATCCCGTACCTGCCTTCTCTCCATACCCTCTAATCCCCTTAGCCACAAGGGCCACATCTAACTCCCTCTTAAATATAGCCAATGAACTGGCCTCAACTACCCTCTGTGGCAGAGAGTTCCAGAGACCCACCACTCTCTGTGTGAAAAAAGTCCTTCTCATTGTTCGGGTCGAGACTTTCAGACTGAAAGTCAGGGGAGAGGGGAAGGGGTCCAGGACAAGGGGTCACAGCTTAAGGATAAGGGGGAAATCCTTTAGGACCGAGATGGACTTTTTTCACACAGAGGGTGGTGAGTCTCTGGAACTCTCTGCCACAGAGGGTAGTTGAGGCCAGTTCATTGGCTATATTTAAGAGGGAGTTAGATGTGGCCCTTGTGGCTAAGGGGATCAGGTGATAGGGAGAGAAGGCAGGTACGGGATACTGAGTTGGATGATCAGCCATGATCATATTGAATGGCGGTGCAGGCTCGAAGGGCCGAATGGCCTACTCCTGCACCTAATTTCTATGTTTCTATGCTTCTATGAACCATATAACCATATAACCATATAACAATTACAGCACGGAAACAGGCCATCTCGGCCCTTCAAGTCTGTGCCGAACAACTTTTTTCCCTTAGTCCCACCTGCCTGCACTCATACCATAACCCTCCATACCCTTCTCATCCATATGCCTATCCAATTTATTTTTAAATGATACCAACAAACCTGCCGCCACCACTTCCACACCGCTGGAAGCTCATTCCACACCGCTACCACTCTCTGAGTAAAGAAGTTCCCCCTCATGTTACCCCTAAACCTCTGTCCCTTAATTCTAAAGTCATGGCCTCTTGTTTGAATCTTCCCTATTCTCAAAGGGAAAAGCTTGTCCACATCAACTCTGTCTATCCCTCTCATCATTTTAAAGACGTCTATCAAGTCCCCCCTTAACCTTCTGCGCCCCAGAGAATAAAGACCTAACTTATTCAACCTCTCTCTGTAACTTAGCTGAAACCCAGGCAACATTCTAGTAAATCTCATCTGTACCCTCTCTATTTTGTTGACATTCTTCCTATAATTGGGCGACCAAAATTGTACACCATACTCCAGATTTGGTCTCACCAACGCCTTGCACAATTTTAACATTACATCCCAGCTTCTATACTCAATGCTCTGATTTATGAAGGCTAGCATACCAAAAGCTTTCTTTACCACCCTATCTATATGAGATTCCACCTTCAAGGAACTATGCACGGTTATTCCCAGATCCCTCTGTTCAACTGTATTCTTCAATTCCCTCCCATTTACCATGAAGGAGAGATGAGTGGAAGATATGCAAAAAGCAACAATAATCAAGGATATGTGGGCACACAATTAAGATGACACAGAACAAGGCCGTTTGGCCCATCATGTCCAATCTGGTCCCTTGCAGCCCATTTTCTCTTGCATACCCACTAGATTCTCATTTTGCCCCCTTACTTGCACTAAGGGGTAATTTACAGGGGCATTGTAGGGGAAATGGTTGGAGGTTCCGGTGAATCAGAAATAATAGCACAGACTGTTTCTTAGTTTAGTTTAGAGACACAGCATGGAAACAGACCCTTCGGCCCACACCGTCCACACTAACCATCGATCAACTATCCATACTCGTTCTATGTTATCCTTCTCTCTCATCCACTCCCGACATGCCGTGGGCAACTTAGAGAGGCCAGTTACCCTACAAACGCCATATGTGGGAAGAACCTGGAGCACCCAGGGGAAACCCACGTGGTCACAAGGAGAATGTGCAAACTCCGCACAGACAGCACCCAAGGGCAGGAAGGAGCCAGTGTCCCTGGGCACTGTGAGGCAGCAACTCTACCTGTTTCTGTGCTAGAACTCTTTTGTGATGGCATGATTTGAGGCGTCACTCTTCTCCTCTTGTTGGTCTGCACTGGCCGTGTTTATGCCATGTCTCAATCTCTAATATCTCAACATATTTTCAAATCTCTGCACAGCTCCCATCTCCCCATCCTTGTATCTCCTCTGCTTCAATAATCCTGTTGGCATCTGCATTTCAGGCACCTAAATATATCTCCAAAAACAAGGAACTGCAGATGCTGGTTTACAAAAAATAGACACAAAGTGCTGGTGTAACTCTGGGTCAGGCAGCATCTCTGGAGAGCATGGATAGGTGACACATGGCATTTCGGGTTGGGGGCCTTCTTCTGTCACCTATCCATGTTGCATTCCTAAAAGGGTGGGTACGCAAAATGCTGGAGAAACTCAGCGGGTGCAGCAGCATCTATGGAGCGAAGGAGATAGGCAACGGTTCGGGCCGAAACCCTTCTTCAGACATGTTCTTTATTACATTCCTAAAACATTCATTTGCGGCACATTGGCACAGCTGGTAGAGCTGCTTCCTCAGTGCCAGAGACCTGTGTTTGATCCTGACCTCTGGTGCTGTATTTGTGGAGTTTGAACGTTCTCCCTGTGACCGCGTGGGTTTTCACCGGGTGCTCCGATTTCCTCCCACATCCCAAAGACGTATGGGTTTGTAGGTTAATTGACCTCTGTAAACTGCCCCTAGAGCGTCAGAAGTCCATGCGAAAGTGGGATAACACAGAGCTAGTTTGAACGGGTGATCGATGGTCAGCGTGGACTGGGCGTGTAGAAGGCCTGTATCTCTAAACTGAACTAAACCCTGCATTTTTGAGCAATGAAATGAAAATCAAAGCTCCTGCAATTGCTGGACATCCGATGGGAATGCCTTCAAGCTGAAAGGTTAAATTCTGTTTCTCCTTCCACACTTGTTGCCTGACCTGCTGAGCCTCTCCAGCATTTCCAGTTTTGATGTCTTTGACTGAGTTTTCAGTCACTTGCCCTAACTTGCCCTAGCTTTGTGTGCTAACACTATTTCCCAGTAACACATTTGATGTCATTGTTGATACATATACACAGAGGTTTATTATTCACTGAGACAGGCAGTTTCCTCATGTTAGAGTGTCAAGGAATAGTAAGATTGAACGAGAACTTACCAGTTCGAAGGTTGATCTTTATTTTATGAGGAGTCGAAGTGAGGGATTTCGTGAAGAGCCCGCCGGCGTGCATGCTCGACATACTTCAAAGTAGCGGCGTGGAATCACAGAACCAACAATAGAAATGACTTCGCATAGTATGATTGAATTGACTAAGATTACCAGATGAAGGTGACTGAGGGTTGGGCGAGGAGGGCACGAAATCCCTCACTTCGACTCCTCATAAAATAAAGATCAACCTTCGAACTGGTAAGTTCTCGTTCAATCTTACTATTTCATTTCGGAGTCACGTGAGTGACTTCGTGAAGACGTCAAAGCTTCTGTGATTACACGCCCTGGACCACGTCCATGCTGACACACCACTACCAGGGATGGATGGGAGGAACAAACTTGCTCAATAGTTCATACTGCAAAACAAGAGCATATTTATTAATAACAAATCAAAACCCCTCATGCGGGGACATCTCCACGTTCTTGACCTGCATTCAGCACGGCTTCTGCGAACTGTAGAGGAGCAGCAACAGGTTTGTTATAAAAACGCTGGAACACAGCTTCATTAGCCCATCCTGCTGTGGCGAGAATTTGGTCCATGGGCACCTCCATGACCCTCGCCGCTGACGTCGATGCAGCCCTGGTGGAATGAGACTTGAACACATTAGTGTCGATACCTGACTTACCCAAGACGACTCGAAGCCACCTGGATATCGTCTGGACTGTCACTCGATGATGAGGTCTCTTATGAGTGACAAGCAGGTATCTCTCCATTCCTCTGATGCGTGCCGTCACGTTGACATAGTGGCGGATATGTGAGGCTAAACATAGCCTAGCATCTGCGGGGTATGCCGGGAACTTCAGCTGCAGCCCTGTGCACCCAGGTCTATGCTGCTTTAGTAGCTCGTCAATGAAAAATACTACTTCTGTAGGGGTAGATGTCATTCTGTCGACACGAAGTTTGTGTAGTGTCTGTACCCTCTGAGCTGAAGTCAGCGCTAGTAACATCACCAGCTTCATGGTGAGTTTGTCCAGTTGGAGCCCTTCCATGGGAGACCACGTCCTGAGCAGGGTTAACACGTCCCTGACATCCCAGGTGATATTATAGCGTGGTGTAGGCGGATTCATATTGAATATACCCCGCATGAGTCTGGACACTAGCCTGTTGGATCCTACCCCAATATTGAGGTAGAATGATACTTCTAGCGCTTCTGGCGCTGTTGATGGCACTGTAACTTAGCTCCTGCCCTCCCCCTTCTCGGAGGGCTGAGTGGAACAGGCCGTGCAACGGCACGTGCCCTGCTCGAGGCTGCCAGCGAGCCCGCTGACGACCTGACTGCCATGGCAGGGTCCCCCTGCTCTGGCGGCACACCACACTCCTCCTTGTCGAACTCCTCCGAGCTGTGGTGTGCTGGCGGATCTGGACCTGTGAACACAGGGCTTACCCACATCTCCGCCTGAGTCCCGGCCTGCGCTGCAGGTACTGCCGATGGTAAAGGCCCCGGAACTGTTGACCGGCGAACTCGTCCTGACGTCCTCCGGCCCTTGAAACTCCCATCCATGTCCTTGCTGCAAGACATAATCAGACAATAAGGACCACCAACTAAAGGTAGAATACTTACCTCCGTGGCCCCTTATGAAGGGCTGGCGAGGAGCGTGCTCCACCGCCAGCCGTCGCAGCAACGCGGTACGACGATATGTCGAGCATGCGCGCCGGCGGGCTCTTCACGAAGTCACTCACGTGACTCCGAAATGAAATATGGGTTAAAGTACCAGTCAACCATGATATGGAGACACAAAAGACTGCTGGAATCTTGGACAAAGCACAAAGTGCTGGAAGAACTCAGTGAGCCAGGCAGCATCTGTGGAAGGAATGGACGGGAGCCATTTTAGTTTGGGACCCTTGTTCAGATTGATTTTAGTAGGGATTCTTGAGAAGAAATGTGGAAAAGTGACATTTGGGGAGGGGAGGTGGAGAGACAAAGCCTGGCAAGTACTAGGTGGATACAAAAAGCTGGAGCAACTCAACGGGACAGGCAGCATCTCTGGAGAGAAGGAATGGGTGACGATTCAGGTTGAGACCCTCCTTCACACAGGTTAGGGTCCCGTTGAGTGACTCTAGCTTTTTGTGTCTATCTTTGGTCTTATCCAGCATCTGCAGTTCCTTCCTGCACAAGTAATAGGTGGATACAGGTGAGGGGAGGTTTGACAGGTAGATGGGTGTAGAGTGAGTGACAAAGGATAAGTGAAAGGGTGTCAGATAATGAGAAAAGAGGAGGAATGAAATGTAAAGCCAGAGGGAGGGATGTGAGTGGAAGGGGACGGGGGGGGAGGGCAAAGAGGGAAGATAAGAGAGAAATTAAGGGCTCGGGAATGGGAGATGAGAGTATGAAGATGGGGAAATGCGCATGTTGACTGGGACGGGATAGTGGAAGAAATGCTTGCACATTGAGGTGAGGGGAGCGCAGGAAAGAGAGAGGATGCATTGGGGGTATTGCTTAAAATTGGAGAATTCATTGATCAGCTCGATACATTTAATCTTCAGATTCAGATTCAGATTCCAAACTTTATTGTCATTATTCAGTGTACAAGTACAGAGACAACGAAATGCAGTTAGCATCTCACCCAGAAGTGTGAACACAGAATAATGGAACAGCAAATATATATATATGTATATACAGTAGCAGTAGTACAATTTTCGGGGGGAGGGGGGGAGATCAGTGACTGGGGGAAGGAGTGTCCGTGGGGGGGGGGGGGGGGGGTGACTGGCAATCACCAAGGTGCAGAGTTAAGTTGTGGAACAGCCGCAGGGAAGAAGCTGTTCCTGAACCTGCTGGTCCAGCAACGGAGGGACCTGTAGCCCCTCCCGGATGGGGGGGAGGGTAAACAGTCTGTGGCTGGGGTGAGACCAGTCCTTGACGATGCTGCGCGCCCTTGGCAGACATCGCTTGCTCTGGACAGAGTCAATGGAGGGGAGTGAGGAACCGGTGATGCGTTGGGCAGTTTTCACCACCCTCTGCGGTGCTTTCCGGTCGGAGACAGAGCAGTTGCCATACCATACTGTGATACAGTTAGTAAGGATGCTCTCGATGGTGCAGCGGTAGAAGTTCACCAGAATCTGAGGAGACAGATGGACCTTCTTTAGTCTCCTCAGGAAGAAGAGACGCTGGTGAGCCTTCTTGATCAATCCTGAGGTATTGTGGGTCCAAGAGAGGTCTTCAGAGATGTTGACCCCCAGAAACCTGAAGCTGGAAGCACACTCCACCTCCGTCCCGTTAATATGGATGGGGGTGTGTGTGCAGCCCCTAGACCTTCTATAGTCCACAATGAGCTCTTTGGTCTTCTTGGTGTTAAGTGGCAGGTTGTTGTCATCGCACCACGCTGCTAGGAGCTGGACCTCCTCCCCATAGGCCGACTCATCGTTGTCGCTGATGAGGCCAATCACCGTTGTATCGTCTGCATACTTGATGATGGTGTTAGTACCATGTACAGGTGTGCAGTCGTAGGTGAAGAGGAAGTAGAGGAGGGGGCTCAGCACACGGCCCTGTGGGACGCCGGTGTTCAGGGTGAGGTTGAAGAGGTGTGGTTGTCTGACCTAACAGACTGTCCATTAGTTAGAAAGTCCATTATCTAGTTGGTTAATCTTGGTTTATGCTCCAAGACCTTTGTTGCAAGCAGCAGATTTTCTGTGCTTTCTTCAGATCTCTGAACCACCTGCTACAGATTCCTGCTCTTCGCTCCTTTGTTCCTCCTGGTTATTAAACTCGTTTTGTAATGGAAGCTGAGGGTTACACAAAAAGCTGGAGAAACTCAGCGGGTGCAGCAGCATCTAAGGAGCGAAGGAGATAGGCGACGTTTCGGGTCGAGACCCTTCTTCTGTTATGTTTCCAACCCTCACTTGCTGTTACAGTGTGCTACACTGTAGATGGGTGGACTCTTGTCAATGCTAACCCTGATTACATGGGATGACATTAACAATGTCCCTGAGAAGACACATGACCTGGATGTGCCCCACCTCCCCGAGCCACTGACCAGCACCAAATGTGTTGCAATTTGAACGCTCCATTGTCATCTTTCATAATGTTGCCATTTTATGCAGGAAACAAAGTGCTTCAGATCTCCTTCAGAAGTTAAATAGTGAATGCACAACAGAGAAGAATACTGCACCACTGTGAAACGAAACCCAACATTGTATCATGGTTAGGAATGTAAATTAAAAGCAGAGTGTTGGAATGGTGGAAGCTCAACGAGTGCAAGCAGCAGCATCTGAATCATGTTCTGAAGCCTGATGTCGGGAATTGCGAATGGATTGATGAACTGAATCTCATTCCGCAATTTGGGATGGTCAAAATATAATAAGGAACTGCAGATGCTGGTTTATACCACATAAAGATACAAAATGCTGGAGTAACTCAGCCGGCCGGATGAGCTTCTAGCGAGCCAACGGCTATCCACACTTCAGTAGAAGTTGCGATCACTGTCGTACACGGCATTGTAAGGCACCATGCCCGTTGATGTTTGCAACGATATGGAATCATCATAACCAGTGGTATGAATATTGATCTCTCTAACTTCAAGTAACCCTGGCATTCCCTCTCTCTCCATTCCTCCCCCACCCAAGTCTCACCAGCTTCTCGCTTTCACCCAACAAACAGCAAACAATGGCCTCTTTCCTTTATCATCATTACCTTTTTACATATCTTTCATTCATCGTCCTTTATCTCTCTACATCATCGTCTATATCTTTTGTTTCCCTTATCCCTAGCTAATCTGAAGAAGGATCTCGACCCAAAATGTAAGCCATTCATTCTCTCCAGATCTGCCCCACTGAGTTACTCCAGCGTTTTGTGTCTATCTCTGGAAAATATGGATAGGTGATGTTTCGGATCTGAAGAAGGGTTCCGACCCTAAACGTCACCAATCCATCTTCTCTGGGGATGCTGCCTGACCCACCGAGTCTTTCCAGCATTTGTGTGTATTTCTTTGGGATGATCAGTCTTTGTTCACTGGTTAACTCTTGCAAGATGGTTTCCAGCTGTATTTCTATGAGATATACCATCCTGAGGTCTCAGTGTAACAGTTCCTTTCAATGGAAGTAACGAGATCAGTAAGTCCTGGCAGCATCCTCATAAATCTGCTCCGCAGTCTTTCCAGCTTAATGAGCCAGGCTTCTTGACAAACATTCCCTGCTTTAGGTTGATGTCTTGATCATCCTGACTGCACATCCCAGTATTAAACTCATAGATTCATGCAGCACAGACACTTTGGCCCAGCTCACCCATGCCAACCATTCTGCTCTGCCTGAATCTGAGTGCATCTCACCAATTGATCTTCCACCATGAAACACTCTGTGGCATTTGATTTTTGTTCCAAAACCTTTAATGCATGAAGAAGATGCTCAACGCTTTCTTCAGCCCTCTGAACCACTTATTTCATAATTCGACCATCAATCACCCATTCTCACTAGTGCTATGTTATCTCGCTTTCTCATCAACTCCTTACATGCTAAGGGGCAATTTACAGAGGGCTAATTAACCTACAAACCCGCACGGCTTTGGGATGTGGGAGGTAACTGTTTGGGACGGCACGGTGGCGCAGCGGTAGAATTGCTGCCTTACAGCGCCAGAGACCCGGGTTCGACCCTGCTTATGGCTGCTGTCTGTACGGAGTTTGTACGTTCTTCCTGTGACCGCGTGGGTTTTCACCGGGTACTCTGGTTTCCTCCTGCAACCAAACAGGTTTGAAGGATAATTGGCCTCGGAAAATTGGTAAATTGTTGCTGGTGGATAGGATAGTGCGAGTGTGTGGGGATTACTGGTCAGCTCAGACTCTGTGTTCAAAAGGGCCTGTATCTCTAAAGTACCGGAGGAAACCCATGTGCTCACAGGGAGAACGTGCAAACTCCACCCAGACAGCACACTAGGTCCACACTAGCAGGCAGCACCATTGGTCAGGATTAATCTGGAGCCTCTGGCATTGTGAGGTAGCGACTCTACCAACTGCGCCACTTTCCTGGGTTGCCTGGCAACAGCAATGACTGTACTGGACAGGAAGTTAAAGAATTTATACTGGACTATTTTTTTCAAGCCAATTAACCTAAATACCTGGATATCTGTGGAATGTGGGAGGAAACCAAAGATCTCGGAGAAAACCCACGCAAGTCACGGGGAGATCCGTACAGACAGCGCCCGTAGTCGGAATCGGGTCTCCAGCGCTGAATTTTTGCTGTAAGGCCGCTGCGCCACCGTGACTGCCATGAATGACCGACCAAGATGTCGGCAGCAGGAAACGTTCCTGTTGGAGTCAGCAAGCTGTCGGTTATGGTATTCTCCAAAGCTATAGTATGAGTCAGTGGGGCATGTTTGTAACATTGCAACCGTATGTATGAGGTGATGTGTAGCAACCACTCTTTGACAGTAAGTATGAAGACACTGAATACTCGAGCAGGAAGAGTAGATATTATCTCCTCCTGACAAGACAGTTTAGTTGTGTTTTGTTTATAGATACATGTCAAGTCAAGTTTATTTGTCACATCTACATACAAGATGTACGATGAAATGAAAGTGGCAATGCAAAACAACAGAACACCAGAACAGAACAGAACAGAACCAGTATTTACTTTTTTTTTTAAAGACACAACAGTAAATACACGCTGGTGAGTTCAGAGTTTACAGTCCTGAAACTCTGTCTCATCCTCTCTGTTTCCCAGCGTACAGCAGAGGCGTTTGCTTGACCGTAGCAGCTGGAACAGCCCGTTGCTGGGGTGATAAGGGTCCTTCATGATCCTGCTGGCTCTGGATCTGCACCTCCTGGTGTATAAGTCCTGCAGGTGGGAGGGGGAGTGTAGTTCCCACAGTGCGTTCGGCCGAACGCACTACTCTCTGCAGAGTCTTCCTGTCCTGGGCAGAGCTGTTGCCAAACCAGATTGAGATGTCTCCAGTCAGGATACTTTCTACTGCACCAGAGTAGAAGGATTGAAGGATCCTCAGAGAGACTCTGAATTTCCTCAGCTGCCGGAGGTGGTAAATGCGCTGCCTTGCCTTTCTCACCATTGCAGCAGTGTGTGTTGTCCATGTCAGATCCTCCGTGATTTGGACTCCCAGGTATTTGAAGCAGCTCACCCTATCCACAGTAGTCTCATTTATCTCCAGTGGTGTGTACGTCCTTGGTAGTTATGCCCTTCTAAAGTCCACAATCAGCTCCTTAGTTTTAGTGACAATCAAGTGGAGGCTGTTGCCCTGACAACAGAGTGCCAGATCAGCCACCTCCTCCTGGTAGGCCTTCTCATCGTTATCGGAGATCAGGCCCACCACCACAGTGTCATCAGCAAACTTGGTGATGGAGCCTGAGCTGAAGCTGGCCACACAGTCATGCGTGTACGGGGATTACAAGTAGGGGGCTGAGGACGCAACCCTCCAGTTTGTCAATCAACAAATCTGTACGTCTTTGGAGTGTGGGAGGAAACCGGCGATCACGGAGAAAACCAAGGCAGGTCACGAGGAGAACGTACAAACTCTGTGCAGACAACACCCGTAGTCAGGATCGGACTCGAGTCTCTGGCGTTGTAAGGCAACAACTCTACCGCTTGCCACATGCCACCCCATGATTGCTCGTAAACAATTGTCGACAGCTCCTGAACCTACCCAGGTCCTCTCACCACTACGGTTACTCTATGTTCAGTCAAATAATGGTGTCTCCTTTACTGCTTGACTATTCCATGGCAGGGTATCATTGTTATTGTTTTCGTATTGTCACACGTACTAGGATACAACGGAAATTATTGTTTTGCTTGCTTAGTTTAGAGATACAGTGAGGGAACAGGCCCTTCAGCCCACCGAGTCTGTACCGACCAATTCACCAGTTGGCCCCTAGTGTGTAGAATTGTCACATAGTTGTCACAGTTTTGAATTCCACACACTAGGGGCCAATTTACAGACAACAATTAACCTACAAAACCGGAGCACCGAGAAAAACCCCCACAGTCACAGGGAGCACATGCAAACTCCACACAAACACCACCCACAGTCAGGATCAAGTCCGGGTCTCTGGTGCAACTCTACCGTGGTGCCACTGTACCACCCAACTATTCAGTCAAACCATACACCGTTGGTGCAAATAGAAAAATAAATGGAGGACAGAATATAGTGTCAGACAGTTACATTTACAGAGGAAGTGAAGATTAAAAAAAAAGTGAGAGTGCTGGAAGGAGGTTGGTTGGGAGATTGGGACTAGCCTCAGTTTACGCGAGGTCCATTCAGCAGTCTGTTAACAGTGGGGAAGAAGCTGTTCTTGAATCTGTTGGCGCGTGCTTCCAAGCTTTTGTATCTTCTGCCTGACGAGAGGAGAGAAGAGGGAATGACTAGGGTGTGAGTGGACATTGATTATGTTGGCTGCTTTCCTGAGGCAGCGTGAAGTGCACATGGAGACGATGGTGGGCCTTTGTATGATGGGCTGGGCTACATCCACAACTCTGCAACTCCTTACGGTCTTTGGCAGAGCTGTTGCAAAACCAAGTTGTGATGCATTCCGACAGGATGCTTTCTACAGCGCCTGGTTACGCAGGATTCCATAGGTTCGCTGCCAAGCTTGTTTTATCAAAGCTGTGTTTTGAAGCCCATGCAAAAAAAAAGATATTTATATAAACACTCAGCAGGTCAGGCTGCATCCGTGGAACGAGAAATTGAGAGGAAGAAGATTGGACTTTTTTTTGCCTTCCATCACAGTGAGGAATGTAGGGAATCTGCCGTGGTGGATGTTTATGTTAACTTTTATGTAGTTGTGTGTCTTGTTGCTTTTTTCCCATATGGCCGTATGATAATTCACTTATCACTGTAACTTAATTGATACTTGTTACAATAAAAGACCTTTGAAACCTTTGACCTTTCTGTCCTGGGCCTCCTCCACTGTCAGAGTGAGGCCATATGCAAATTCGAGGAACAGCACCTCATATTTCGCTTGAGCAGCTTACAACCCAGCGGTATGAGTGTTGATTTCTCTAACTTCAAGTAGCCCCTGCACTCCCTCTCTCTCCGCCCAACCCTCCCCCTAGTAGTTCTGCCAGTTCCACTGTTCGTATCCATATCTCCCTTCGATATCACCTCCTCCACAGCCAACAATGGACAGCATTTTGTGTCAGATAACATGTTATGTACGGGACCCTTCATCAGATCAGATCAGATTACAAGACCACAGACTACAGCTATGTAAACTATACTTCCTCCCGTCTTGCCTCCATTCTGTTCTTGCAGTTCAGTTTGGAGATACAGCACGGAAACAGGCCCTTTGGCCCACCGAGTCCATGCCGACCAACGATGACCCACACATTAACACTATCTTACACACACTAGAGACGATTTACATTTACACCAAGCTAATTAGCCTACATACCTGTATGTCTTTGGAGTGTGGGTGGACACTGAAAACCTCGCAGAAAACCCACGCAGGTCACGGGGAGAACGTACAAACTCCGCACAGACAGCACCCGTAGTTCTGTTTAGTTTACTGTCACGTGTACCGAGCTGCTGGGAAAAGCCACAGTTAGGATTGAACCCAGATCTCGGGTTCTGTAAGCACTGGAAAGGGCTTGTCCCACTTTCACGAGCTAATTCACGACCTTTTTTACTCGTGGACATTTTTCATCAGGCTAGAAAAGCGCCCCCGACCTACTTGATGCCACAAGTACCTGCGTCTAGCATCACGGCCTGCTACGACCTACCTACGACCTCCTACGACCTCATGACGACCATGCTGCGAGTATGAGTTAAGGGTGTTGTGAATTAGGTCGTGAAAGTGGGACTGCCCCTTAAGGCAGCAACTCTACTGCTGTGTTGCCGTGCCACCCCAGAACTTCGGTCCATTTCTCTTTTACTCTGATGATGGGACATTCCTCACTGGAGTCTCTGAAGAACCTCCATCCTGAAACCTCCCCACAGTTAGACAAGAGGAGAGGACCACACTGCCTTCTGCTTCCCACACGCCCTCTCCTGGACAGTGCAAGAACAGTTAGCACAGTGGTGCAGATGGGAGAGCCACCACCTCATGAATAGGTGACATTTTGGATTGGGGACCCTTCTACAGAATGACTGTGGTGAGGGTGGGAGGAGACTGGAAGAGAAGAGGGGCAGGACAAATGATAGCTGGATACAGGTATGGAGGTATTGGAGGTATATATGGAGGTATAGAGGTATTGACTGAGAGTTGGACAAAGGCCAGAAATGAAAAGACAAAAAGCATAAGCTAAGGGTAGAAGAGGTGCAAATTGTGAAGCTAGAGGAAGGAATAAAGGGAAGGGAGGAGGGGTGGTTTGTACGATGGTTACCTAAAATTGGATACTTCAATTCGGATTATTATCTAAATGGTGTCAAATTGGGAAAAGGGGAAGTACAATGGGATCTGGGGGTCCTTGTTCATCAGTCAATGAAAGTAAGTATGCAGGTACAGCAGGCAGTGAAGAAAGCGAATGGCCTTCATAATAAGAGGAGTTGAGTATAGGAGCAAAGAGGTCCTTCTGCAGTTGTACAGAGCCCTAGTGAGACCACACCTGGAGTATTGTGTGCAGTTTTGGTCCCCTAATTTGAGGAAGGACATTCTTGCTATTGAGTGCAGCCTAGGTTCACCAGGTTAAATCCCGGGATGGCGGGACTGTCATATGCTGAGAGAATGGAGCGGCTGGGCTTGTATACTCTGGAATTTAGAAGCATGAGAGGGGATATTATTGAAACATATAAGATCATTAAGGGTTTGGACACGCTAGAGGCAGGAAACATGTTCCCGATGTTGGGAGAGTCCAGAACCAGGGGCCACAGTTTAAGAATAAGAGGTAAGCCATTTAGAACGGAGATGAGGAAACACATTTTCACACAGAGAGTTGTGAGTCTGTGGAATTCTCAGCCTCAGAGGGCGATGGAGGCCGGTTCTCTGGACACTTTCAAGAGAGAGCTTGATAGGGCTCTTAAAGATAGCGGAGTCAGGGCATATGGAGAGAAGGCAGGAACGGGGTACTGATTGTCGATGATCAGCCATGATCACATTGAATGGCGGCGCTGCTATAATGTGGAGATGCTGTTCCTCCAGTTTGCGTGTGGCCTCGTTCTGACACTGGAGGAGGCCCAGGACAGAAACCTCTGAACCATGAGAACCTCCGTCACACCTGGAAGGACAACTGGGGTGAGGGAGGTTCACGTGCATCTCCTCTAACCTCACCTACTGCATTTGGTGTTCCCAGTGTGGCATCCTTTACATCAGAGAGACCAAGCGTAGACTCAGTGCCGGTTTCGACCAACACTTGTGCTTGATCCACCAAGGCCTATTGTGTTTCCTACTTGCTAACCATTTTAACTCCCCTTCCAATTCCCATTTTGACCTTTCTGTCCTGGGCCTCCTTCATTGCCACAATGACTGGAGAAACAATTTGATTTGTTCTTGATTAATACAGGTGTCAGAGGTTATGGGAAGAAGGCGGGAGAATTTGGGTTTGGAGGGAGAGATAGATCAGCCATGATTGAATGGTGGAGTAGACTTGATGGGCCGAATGGCCTAATTCTGCTCCTTTCACTTATGATCTTATGAACACCTCTTATTCCACTTGGGTAGCTTGCAACCCAACAGTTTGAATAATGAATTCTCCAATTTTAGGTAACAAACCCTCTTCTCTTCCCCTCCCCTTTTTTACCCCTTCTCGTCCTTGTTCCCCACTTCCTACCCATTTCTCTCCGTCCCCCTCCACGTCCCATTCCACCTACATTCCATCCTCTGGCACACCTCTTCTAACCTTATCTCATGAAGTATATCAGTTGCCACTATTCTTTCTGCTCCCCCCCACTGAATAAGTACATGAGTACCAGGGGATAAGTACGTGTTGGTTGGCGTATGTAAAATTGTGAGGGGAGAGCACGGGGGACGCCAGTGGTGTTGAATGGGGGTTCAGTACAGGATGAATGGGGGCAGTCAAAAATGCTGGCGAAATTCATCGGGTGAGACAGCATCGATGGAGCTAAGGGAATAGGCAACGTTTTGGGTCGAGACCCTTCTTCAGATGGTTCCCTCATCATTCTTCTTGAATGTGGTTATCAGTACAGGATGGATGGGAGGATCAGTGCAGGGTAAATGGAGGGTGGGTCAGTACGGGATGAATGGGTGGAACAGTGCAGTATGAATGGGGGGAGAAGTGCAGGGTGGAAAGGGGGGTTAGTACAGGATGAATTGGGGGGGACCAGTGTAGGAAGGATGGGGGGGGGGGGGGGGGTGGTAGGAGAATCAATGAGAGGTGGGTAGGATGATGAAAGGATTGGTAGGGGGGAGGTAGATAGGGAGGGGATCACAGGGGATGTCAGTGAGGACTGAATAGAGGAGGGAATGGGGATCAGTGCGGGATGGAGAGGAGGGGTCCCAGGATAAGAGGGGGGGGGCGTACAAGAGAGAGAGAGAGAGGAGGAGGGGGAGGGGCAGAGGAGATGGGGGGGGAGGAATCAGTGCTCCTCGGACAAATCGCCCCGCTGCCTTGGCCGTCCCTGTCCAACGCCAAAGTGCCGCCGCCTCCTCGTCACCGCCTCCCCTCCTCCGCCAGCCAATAGGAAGGTGCGGGGCCGAGCGGTGCAGCTCAAAGATCCTATAGCTATAGTATCTTTGGTGCAGGCGCTTCAGACGACGGAAGGAGACCTCCGTCTCCCTTGCTCCCTCCCTCCCTCCTCCCGGCCTCGGGCGTGCGAGAGGGGTTGTTTTGAAAGCGCCGTTATCAGGGCGATAGCAGCCGCTGATGGCAAATCCGCAAAAGGCGCTTTCAAAACAACCCCTCTCGCATGCCGATGCCGGGAGGAGGGAGGGAGAGAGGGAGAGGGAGGGAGAGGGAGAGGGAGGGAGAGGGAGAGGGAGTGGGAGGTCTCCTTCCGCCGGGCGGGGTGTGGGAGGAGGAGGCATTGGAGCCGCTGTCGCTGTTGCCGCTGTTCGGGGCCCGTCATTCGCTCCGACCCTTCATCACCCCGCAATCAAAGATACTAGAGGAATACAGCCGCCGCCGACACGAGACGTCAGTTCCTATTCTGCAGAGAAGCTGCCTGACCCGCAGAGTTACTCCAGGTTTTTGCGTCTACCGGTATAAACCAGTATTTGGGTGCCAAGCCAGTCAAAATGAGTCGGCGTTTCGGTCGCCTGCCGACACATTCTGTGGTCAATGGCACCCGGGCAACCGCTAATTTCGAGCCCTGTCTATAGTTCCTTGAATCGCCATTAAAATGGCATGACTTTGTGCTGGGTGCTGGAACTATTCATTGTATTTCGAAGTTGGGGTATTGTGTTCAGTTTTAGTCAGTCTGCTGCAGGGAAAATGTTGTTAAGCTGTTGTTAAAGAGTGCAGAGACGAATTACAAGGATTTGCCAGGACTCGAATGCCCGAGCCAAAGGGAACGGTTTTACAGGCTGGGACTTTATTCCTTAGAACACAGGGGGGTGAGGGGTGATATAAATCTTATAGATTTTTATTCAGGTAATAAATATTTACAATACATGAACCGTGCGATAAATTCATCCGACATTTTCGGAGGCTATACAAATTGTTCAATACAGTCTATATACATTGCTCAAATTTCACGAATCTGTCCCCCACCCGTGCCACTCATGTGGCCCCCCGCCATGGGATACCTTCCCTTATTTTGAGGGGCGTCTCCACCATACCGTGCCCCCTGTGTCCAGCAGCGGAAGGACCCTAGACTGTGGCCCTCCCCCACCGAGCCTTGGCGTTGGCTGCACCGAGCTTCAGTGCGTCCCTCAGCACGTACTCCTGCAGTCTGCAGCGGGCGGGCCAGTCGGCAACATTATATATGAACATGAGAGGAATTGGCAATGTGAGTTTTACCCAGAGTATTTTACCCAGAAAAGGGGGAATCGTGAGCCAGAGGACATACTGTAGGTTTGAGGTGAGAGGAGAAAGATTTAATTGAGGGGAAACATTTTCACACAGAGGATGGCGGATACATGGAACGAGCTGCCAGAGGAGGGACAGTAGTTGAGGCAGGTTCTATAGCAACATTTAAAAATGTTTAGAGGGGTATGGGCCAAACGCGGGGAGGTGGGACTGGTGTAGATGGGGCATCTTGGTCCACAAGGGCAGGTTGGGCCAAAGGGTCTGGTTCCATGCTATATAACTCTATGACTCAATACTATATGACTATGACTCTAAGTTGATTGGATCGAAAGCCACTAATCCGAGTTAGGCAGTGACACAATATGAGTGTTATCTTACAAGAAAGTGTGTGGTGGCATGGACATCGTATATGGTCATGATTAGGCAGCACGGTGGTGCAGCGATAGAACTACTGCATTACAGCTCCTGAGACCCAGGTTCGATCCTGACTACGGCTGCTGTCTGTACGGAGTTTGCACGATCCCTCCATGACCTGCGTGGGTTTTCTCCATTATCTCTGGTTTCCTCCCACACTCCGAAGACGTACAGGTTTGCAGGTTAATTGGCTTGGCCTGTGTAAATTGTCCCTAGTGTGTGTAGGGTAGTGCTAGTGTGTGGTCGGTGCGGACCAGAATACTTCGCCAGAGAATTATTATCAGATGTGCAGCATCTTAGCTTAGAGATACAACGCGGAAACAGGCCCTTCCGTTTGGTGTTTGTACGTTCTCCCCGTGACCTGTGTGGGTTTTCTCCGGGTGCTCCGGTTTCCTGCCACACTCCAAAGACGTACAGGTTTGTAGGTTAATTGGCTTTGGTATACAGTAATTGTAAATGAGAAAATAGGTGCAAGAGGAGGCCATTCGGCCCTTCGAGTCAGCACCGCCATTCAATGTGATCATGGTCGATCATCCACAATCAGTACCCTGTTCCTGCCTTAGTGTGCGGGGATCACTGGTCGATGCGGACTCGGTGGGCCGAAGGGCCTGTTTTCGTGCTGTATCTCCAAACTAAACGAATCCGGTGACAAATGAGGTTGATTCCGTTGAAGGAACACCTGGCAGACTGTGGGTGCTGGAGCAGTCAGTGACATTTGAACAGGACGGGAGCAATGTGTAATACCCTCCCGAAACAAGCCATCAGTCTCATTGAAACCAATGAGTCAGAAATGATCAGTGTCGAGCAAGTCTACACTGAGGCCAGTTGGCAGATGCTTGTTTAAGATAATCTACTCAAATCCACTTGCAATGAAGGTTAACACACCAGATTGTATCTATGTGTAACATATCAGATCAGATCATAGCATAACATGTAAAACAAGACTTCTCACTGTATATACATGGAAATGCAGATGCTGGTTTACAAAAACTAACCTAAAATGCTGGAGTCTTCTTCTTGCGTATGGCGTGCACAGCCTAAAGTTGCAGGACAACTTGTTCTATTTGATCTTATTTGATTGTGCACGCCAGGGCGATTGCATTCGTCGAAACAGGGCGGACCACGTGAAGGTTGCAATGTTCAAGAAGGAACTGCTGATGCTGGAGAATCGAAGGTAGACAAAATTGCTGGAGAAACTCAGCGGGTGTGGCAGCATCTATGGAGCGAAGGAAATAGGCAACGTTTCGTGCCGAAACGTTGCCTATTTCCTTCGCTCCATAGATGCTGCCGCACCCGCTGAGTTTCTCCTGAAGTTTGCAATCTCCCACCCCAATGCTGGAGTAACTCAACGGGTCAGGCAGCACCTCTGGAGAACATGAATAGGTGACATTTCAGGTTGGGGCCTTTCTGCAGACTTCCTCGGCACACGTGACAATTACAAAGCTGAACTAAACCTAATTTGCCTTCATCAATGACATGCCAAATTGCCACTACACAAACTGCTGGCTGCATCAGGATTCCTACTTTCCGCAGTTATTGTACAAGGCACCCAGGTCTTGTCACACATCCTCTTTTCTCAGTCTGTCACATTTCCCTTATCCCTAACCAGTCCGAAGAAGGGTCTCGACCCGAAACGTCACCCATTCCTTCTCTCCAGAGATGCTGCCTGTCCCGCTGAGTTACTCCAGCTTTTTGAGTCTATCTTTGGTTTAAACCAACATCTGCAGTTTAGGGTGAAGAAGGGTCTCGACCCGAAACGACGCCTATCTCCTTCGCTCCTTAGATGCTGCTGCACCCGCTGAGTTTCTCCAGCTTTTTGTGTAACCCCCTGCAGTTTATAATTGGTTTGTGTTTTAGCAACCAAATTGGATAACCTCGCATTTAGCTTAGTTTAGAGACACAGCGCAGAAACAGGCCTTTCAGCCCACTGAGTCCACACCGACCAGCCATCCCCGTACACTAACACTATCCTACACACACTAGGGACAATTTACAATAACACCAAGCCAATTAGCCTACAGGCAGGAGTAGGATGGGGACCCACAGTCCTGTTTATATCAACGGGTCGATGGTTGAAAGGGTCAAGAGCTTCAAATTCCTGGGCGTGCACATCTGTGAAGATCTTTCCTGGTCCGAGAACACAGATGCAATTATTAAGAAAGCTCATCAGTGCCTCTACTTCCTGAGAAGATTACGGAGAGTTGGTCAGTCAAGGAGGACTCTCTCTAACTTCTACAGGTGTACAGTAGAGAGCTTGTTGACTGGTTGCATCGTGGCTTGGTTCGGCAACTTGAGCGCCTTGGAGAGGAAAAGACTCCAAAAAGTAGTAAACACTGCCCAGTCCATCATCGGCTCTGACCTTCCTTCCATCGAGGGGATTTATCACAGTCGCTGCCTCAAAAAGGCTGGCAGCATCATCAAGGACCCACACCATCCTGGCCACACACTCATCTCCCCGCTACCTTCGGGTAGAAGGTACAGGAGCCTGAAGACTGCAACAACCTGGTTTAGGAATAGCTACTTCCCCACAGCCATCAGGCTATTAAACCTGGCTTGGAACTCTGAACATTAATAGTAAGATTAAACGAGAACTTACCAGTTTGAAGTTTGATCTTTATTTTATGAGGAGTTACGATGAGGGATTACGTGAAGACCCCGCCAGCACGCATGCGCGACATTCTTTAAAGCAGTGGTGTGAAATCACAGAACAAACAGTCACAATGACTGACATAGTAAGAGAAAAAAGAGAACTTTCATACCAGGGGATCTTTATAATAGAGGGTCGGGAGCGGAGGGCACGTAATCCCTCATCGTAACTCCTCATAAAATAAAGATCAAACTTCAAACTGGTAAGTTCTCGTTTAATCTTACTATTTTACTTCGGAGTCACGTGAGTGACTACGTGAAGATTTCAAAGCTCTGTGATTTCATGCCCTGGAAGCTCCATGCTCACACACCGCTAAAGCTGGGATAAGAGGATGGACGTGATTCAGACAAGACACTGGCTGAAAAACAAAACAGGTATTTATTCATACCAAACACAATATTGTGTCCCAAAAGGGTTATTTAACTGGCAGCACTTAAGATCCTCCCTGCATAATTGTCAGGGGAGGTCATGGGTTTGTTATAAAAGCGGTGGAAGGTTCTCTCATTGTTCCAACCCGCTGTGGCCAGGATGTGATCCAGTGGTACCTCCATCCTTCTAGCCGCCGAGGTGGATGCTGCCCTGGTGGAGTGAGATTTATACACATTAGTATCCACCCCCGCCGCATCCAGTACCACCCTTAACCATCAGGAAATGGTTTGCACCGTGACCCTGTGATGAGGCTTCTTGTGACTGACAAGCAAAGCTGTTTCCGTGCCCCTTAGATCTTTAGTGACTGAAATGTATCGCAGAATCAATGTAACGATACAAAGACGAGTGTCCGCTGGGTAACCCAGGAACTCCAAAGTATGTCCAGACACTCCGGGTCGATCTTGCTTCAATAGTCCCTGCACCTGGAATGTGATTTTCCCACTGGTAATTGCCATGGCATCCAGACTGAGTTTGTGCAGGGACTGGACCCGTTGCGCCGTGATCAGTGCCATTATCATGACCATTTTGTAGGTTAATTTGGCCAAAGGGAGTCCCGTGTTCGGTGTCCATCCTCGCAGCATCGTCAATACCGTGCTGATGTCCCAGGTATGGCTATATCTGGGCCTGGGGGGATTAGAATTAAATATTCCCCGCATAAATTTGGATACCAGGGGATGTGACCCAATTCCCAATTGGTCACTCCCCTTGCCCAAGTAAGACGATAGGGCACTCCTGGCACAGTTAATGGCGCTGTAGCTTAAACCCTCATCGTAATGAAGGGTAGCCAGAAACTCCAGCACTTCCGTGATGGTGGCGGTTTTGTATGTAGTTTTAGTAGTCACGCAGAATCTTTCCCACTTCCTGATGTAGGTCAAGTACTGCTTCCTTGTGGACTCTCTGCAGGCTCCCGTGATAGTATCAATGGTCCTGTTGGAGAGTCCGAGTCCATGAAGTGGCCGTTTTAAAGTCTGCAGATTAACAAATCCATACGATCATGACATGGATGACTTTCTCCTGTAACAGGATGAACAAGCAGGCTTGGTCTTTTATTCACCCTGACACAGGGTTCTGTGGCCATCTTTTGTACCAGAGGGAACCATGGTTGAGTAGGCCAGTCGGGCACTACCAAGATACCCGATGCGGAGTCTTGCTTGATTTTTTGCAAGACCCGACTGATGAGGCAGAAAGGGGGGAAAGCGTAGAAAAACAAATCCCCCCAGTGTAGCGAGAAAGCATCCATCGCTACCGCCCCCGGGTCTGGCTCCCAAGCAACATACGTTGGTAGTTGGTGATTTAGCCTGGACGCGAAAAGGTCGATATCTGGTGTCCCATAACGTTCTACAATATCTGTAAACACTTTCCGATCCAACATCCATTCTATGTTGTCGTTGAATTTCCGTGATCTGGTGTCTGCCACTGTGTTTAGTTTACCTGGTAGGTAAGTTGCAGAGATCCAAATTCCTCTTTGCAGACACCAGTGCCAGATATTGTTGGCCAATTCATCACACGATATCGACTTTACACCGCCCATGTGGTTAATATAGGCTACCACCGTGGTGTTGTCAATCTGTAGTCTAACATGAACTTTGTGCATGTTAGTGCAGTATGCTTTAAGTCCGTGAAATGCTGCGAGCATTTCTGAATAGTTAATCCCTAAGTTTTTAAATAGGGTTAACTCTGGTGCACTCCATCTACCTCCATAGCTAGAGGTAGTGTTAGTAGCTCCCCACCCTTTGGCACTGGCATCCGTTTGTAAGGTGATCGAGGGATTGGCGATAGTCATGGGTTTGGAACAATTTTGGGCATTACCCATCCACCAATATAGTTCAGCTTTTGCCTTTTCTGGAATTTTCATGGGCCTATCAAAATGGCCAGCATGATTTTTGAGCGCCGTAATTTTTGCTCTTTGTAAATTTTGGTAATGTAAGGGCCCATATTGTGCTGCAGGAAATGCAGCTACTATCTTCCCAATCACCCTGGCCACCTGCCGAATGGATGGGACCTTAATGCCAAAGAGGCTCCTGCAAGCCTCTATCAGGTCTTCCACCTTGCTTGGTGGTAACGTGACAGACATTTGCACTGAGTCAATAATGAACCCCAAATATTTCATGGTGGTAGAGGGTTCCAATATTGATTTATCTGGATGTATCGTAAACCCCAGTATCTGAAAAATATGTTTCGTGGCTGTGACTGCCAAAGTAGCCATTTCCAAATTCTCCCCCACTATGAGGATGTCATCAAGATAGGCCATAACAGTATGATTCTGTTTCCTTAAATAGGCCAAAGCTGGTTTCAATATCTTGGTAAACAATCTGGGTGCTGACGATAGCCCATTAGGCAAAGCTTTATATTGCCATAATTGTCCCATCCAGATAAATTTTAAGTATTTCCTATGATCCTTGTGTATGGGTACTGAATAGTATGCATCTTTAAGGTCAACGCATGCCATGTAGTACCTATTGGCTACAAGCTGAGTAGCAGTGTCGAAGGTGTCCATTTTAAAATGAATATACTGGACAGAAGTATTCAGGTCGGTCAAATCTATGATGATGCGGCACCCGCCATCTTTTTTGTTTTTAGTGAATATATTAGACACGAACTCCTGAGGTTCTTTAAAGGCCTTTTCAATTACCCCTTTTTCTATTAACCTCTGTAGTTCAGCATGCCCTGCTGCCTTATCTCTATGAGAAAGGACGAATTTCCGACTAGGCGCATGCTGTACCGGGGTAGGGAGTTCGTGAATAAATTCAATTTTGTAGCCCTGAATACTCCTGAGTATATAAGGATCAGAGGTAAAAGTGAGCCAATTCTCGAGGAACATGTGCAACCTGCCCCCTATGCAGAGTGAATTTAGGTCAGTAGTGTTCTTGGGGATCCCAGACCCACCTACCTCCATGGTTACTGCCGGTGTGGATGTTTCTGCCCTTGCTTCCTCGGCTGGTTGTAGGTGTTCTGGGAGTGGCGCATCTTCCAAGGAGGCCGGCCTGGGCCTTGGCCTAAAAAAGACCGCTGTGCAGGTATGCCGGCCTTCGAGCTTTCACCACCGGCAGACCTGTTAGGGTAACTCTGCCCGGTGGGTGCGTAGGGGTGCGTTCTGTGTGGGTGATGAGGCTTAGTGTACCCAGGTACTTTAATAAGGCCCAAAGCCTTAGCCTCCTCATCAAGATCTTTTACCTGTTTGGGGAGATCTTCCCCGAATAACAGGCTTGGAGGCTGCGTCTTCCCAGGCTTGCATAACCCCGCGAACTTGGGGTTAAGCGCCGGCTTTATAATGCTTTTCCTGAAATTGTTAATTTCATACTGTGTATTGCACAGTAAGGCCAAAGCATCTTGCAGCTCTTGCGGCATATCCACTCCCACTGCTGTTCTGGCTACTGCAGTAATCCCTGCGGTTAGGAGCTTCAGGATCTTCTGAAGTTTCATCTCCTGCCCTCTACTTGAGGGGCTCATGTTCCCCCATATCGGGTTGTTCACCGCGGGCACATTTAACGATTTGCAGTTTTCTGGCGCCAAATATTTATCTGCTGT
Organism: Raja brachyura; assembly: GCA_963514005.1. The sequence goes on from OY740820.1 coordinate 10,833,133, forward strand.
GGCATTGATGGCCTGTTCCTGAAGTTGGTTGGTGGCCATATAATCAATGCTGGCAGCCAGCTTGGGGTGGATGGGTAGGCCCTTCTGGTGGGGCATGGCATGTTTGCTCACCACATCCATATAATCTTCACACACCCCTGACGCTGCAGGTGCTTCAGCCAACTCTCCCTCTTCTGGGTCAGCCCAGTTCTGACCCTCAATGCTCCCCTGTATAGAAGGGGATACATTGGGCAGTCCTCGAAAGGAACTTGCCGTGGGCCTACTAGGGGTCCCACTGTGATCCTGCCCCTGCTGTAACAGGTCACGTTGGAGCATCTGCTCCATCAGCCGCTCAATGCGGTCAAGACGACCTCCGTCGCTACCAGCGAGCAGGGTGCCCTCGGGACCGGACTCCGCTGAGTCCGCCCCGGCCGACTTCCGGGTAGTTTTCCCCGACCGTGGCGTACCAACGGTCTCAAAGTCCGAAAAGTCGGGAGCTGCAGGTGGAACCTGAAGCTCTGGAGAAGCGGTTCTCCGCTGGCTGCTGTCCTTAGCCGCTGATTTGGCCGCCGCTCTCTTACTCTTTCTCCCTTCCATTATGGTCGACTCACTCCTTCGGTGAGACTTACCTGGCGTGAGCTTTTTAAACTCACGCTGGAGGAGCCCCGCTCCTCCCGACCGTCGCTTCCGCATGCGTACGACGATATGTCGCGCATGCGTGCTGGCGGGGTCTTCACGTAGTCACTCACGTGACTCCGAAGTAAAATATCCCTCCATCTGTTATTTGCACTTTATTAATTTATTAATTCATGTGTGTATTTATGTATAGAATTGTAGTCAATGCCTTCTATGTTCTGTTGTGCTATGCAAAGAAAGATTTTCATTGTCCTGTCAGGGACACATGACAATAAACTCTTTTGACTTTGACTTTGTCTTTGACTACATACCTGTACGTCTTTGGAGTGTGGGAAGAAACCGGAGATCCGGAGAAAACCCGCGCAGGTCACAGGGAGAACGTACAAACTCCACACAGACAGCGCCCGGGATGAAAGCCAGGTCTCCGGCGCTGGAGGGCACGACTCTACCGCTGCGTCAGCGTGCCGCCCTTACGGGTTTATTCACGTATTTGCCCACACACCCGACCATGGAACCTCTTTGTGTCATCCGAACAGCTCACATTTCCCACCCCCAACCTCTCTCCACTACCTTTGTGTCATCTGCAAGCTTGGAGATGTTACATTGAGATGTGGTGCCTTTGAATCATTGCTAATGTGAGTGGTTGTGGCCCAGGCACTGATCCCCGTGGCAACACACTCATTGATCCCTACTGCAGAGAAAAACACACCGTTACTCATCAGCTCACGTTCATAAGTGGTAGGCGGAGAATTAGGCCATTCGACCCATCTAGTCTATTCTGCCGTTTATATGATGGTTGAAAGGGTCAAGAGCTTCAAATTCCTGGGCGTGCACATCTGTGAAGATCTTTCCTGGTCCGAGAACACAGATGCAATTATTAAGAAAGCTCATCAGTGCCTCTACTTCCTGAGAAGATTACGGAGAGTTGGTCTGTCAAGGAGGACTCTCTCTAACTTCTACAGGTGTACAGTAATCATAGCTAATCTATCTCCCCCTCCTAACCCCATTTTCCTGCCCTCTCTCCATAACCCCTGACACCTGTACAAATCAATAATCCATTCCTGCACTCTCTTTCCTGTCTGTCAACCAGTTCTCAAACAATGCCAAGCTGACTCAAATCTCCCTTTGCTTAAATAGAAACATAGGAATATAGAAAAATAGGTGCAGGAGTAGGCCATTCGGCCCTTCGAGCCAGCACCACCATTCAATATGATCATGGCTGATTATCTAAAATCAGTACTGTTTAAGAGGGAACTGCAGATGCTGGAAATTCAAAGGTAGACAAAAGTGCTGGAGAAACTCAGCGGGTGCAGCAGCATCTATGGAGCGAAGGAGTTAGGCGACGTTTTGGCCTGAAACGTTGCCTATTTCCTTCGCTCCATAGATGCTGCTGCACCCGCTGAGTTTCTCCAGCACTTTTGCCTACCATCTAAAATCAGTACCCCATTCCTGCTTTCACACCATATTCCTCGATTCCGTTAACCCTAAGAGCAAAATCTAACTCTCTCTTGAAAACATCCAGTGAATTGGCATCCACTGCCTTCTGTGGCAGAGAATTCCACAGATTCGCAACTCTCTGGGTGAAAATGCTTTTCCTCATCTCAGTCCCAAATTGCCAACCCCTTATTCTTAAACTGCGACCCAATCTTGTGCACCAACCTCTGATGTAAACCCTGTTGGAAGCTTTCCAAAAGGCTAAATGCATTTGATCCACTGGTTCTCCCTGATTTATTCTAGTTACATCTTCTGCGTAGTTTTAGAACTTTCATTCAATTATTTAGATTACACACAGAAGATACTATTTTTTAAGATAATGGTATTTTGAGTTGTGTTAAGGGCCTGTCCCACTTTCACGACCTAATTCACGACCTTTTTTACTCGTGGACATTTTTCATCATGTTGAAAAAACGCCCCGACCTACTTGATGCCACGAGTACCTACGACTAGCATCACGGCCTACTACGACCTACCTACGACCTCCTACGACTTCATCCCAAACAGCTCCATCACAGAGGACTCTGTGATTTACGGACTGTTCCCAGGGACACATTCAGAGACTGACATCGAGTGCTGCTGGAGGGTCATCAACTCGGTGAAAGACGCCCTTTGGTCTGCCCGAGCGTTGTTCACCACCCAGCAGAGCGAGATGTCCGTCGGGGAATGTTGCCGACTGGCCCACTGCAGACTGCAGGAGTACGTGCTGAGGGACGCACTGAAGCTCGGTGCAGCCAACGCCAAGGCTCGGTGGGGGAGGGCCACAGTCTAAGGTCCTTCCGCTGCTGGACATGGGGGGCACGGTATGGTGGAGACGCCCCTCAAAATAAGGGAAGGGATCCCACGCCGGGGGGGCCGCATGAGTGGCACGGTTGGGGGATCGATTTGTGGAATTTGAAAAATTTATAAACTGTATTGATCTCACTGATGTAGAGCAGCTGACGTCTAAAGCAGCAGATGCAATAGATAAGGTTGGAGGAGGTGCAGGTGAACCTCTGCCACACCTGTAAGACTACTTGGGTCCTTGAATTGAGTCAAGGGGGGAGGTAAAGTGACAAGTGTAGCATTCCCTGCGGTTGCAAGGGAAAAGTACCAGGAGAGGGGGTGGTTCGGGTGGGAAGGGACGAGTTTTATTGTCACATTATTTATTAATGTTACGTGTTTATTGTCACGTGTGCCGAGGTACCGTGAATAGGTTTTTTGTTGCGTGTTATCCAGTCAGCGGAAAGCCATGAACGAGATGAGGAGGAATTTCTTTATTCAGAGGATGGTGAATCTGTGGATTTCATTATCACAGAAGGCTGGGGAGGCCAAGTCAATGGATATTTTTAAGACAAAGATAGATAAATTCTTGATTAGTACAGGTGTCGGGGATTAGGGGGGAGAGATTGATCATCCATGATTGAATAGTGGAGTAGACTTGATGGGCCGAATGGTCTGATTCTGCTCCTATCTCATGATTACTATCGAGCCCTTCACAGTGTACAGATACAGGTGAGGCTGACACACAAAATGCTGGAGTAACTCAGCGGGACAGGCAGCATCTCTGGAGAGAAGGAATGGGTGATGTTTCTAGTCGAGATCCTACTTCAGACTGATGTCAGGGGAGGGGCGGTTCATTGATAAGGAAGTGTAAGGTGTGAAAACAGGACAAAGGGAATGGAGATCAAGAAACATGTAGAATACATCATTGTTAGCTGGGAGAGGGTAACAACAAAGCAAACAGCGATAAAATGTAATCGGAGGCAGTAAAGGGCCTGTCCCACTTGGCGATTTTTTTGGCGACTGCCGGCATCATTGACTGACGTATTAGGTCACAGAAAAATTAGCGGCGTGATTCGGCGTGACGTGGCATGTTGACGTACTGACGCGCGGTGTTTTTTCTTCTTTTTAAAAATATCTTTATTTATTAGAGGTACCGTAAGTTACGTCAGTGTACATCCCACGTATATTATTACAATCATTGTACCCCTTAATTTTTTAAGGCTTTAGATAAAAAGAAAAAAGAGAGAAATCTCAACAGAGAGAGTAGAAAGAGTGACAAAGAGTTGTGAAAGTGAAAAAGCGTGCCAGAGGGAAAGGGGACCATTGGGCGAAGAATTAGAGAAAGGAGATTAAGAGATGGACCCTGGAGAGGAGGAAAAAAATGGAAAGAAGGAGAAGGAAATAAGACAAGCCAGTTACATTATTATAAACATCGAGCAAAAGGAATCTACCAACTCGACAGCTTTTCTTCCCCCTTTACTAAGACCCGACACCGGTACTTTTTTGAGGTATTCTTACACCTTATCCTTGTAGTAGATTTATAAATACAGACTACGTCTTATAGAAACAGTCTGATTTTCCTGCTAGTCAGAGTCTCATATCTTCCAAGTGTAGTGTTTCGAACATAGTTGAAATCCACATATTTACTGTTGGTACAGGAGTATTTTTCCAGAATTTTAAGATTTGCTTTTTTCCACTTATTAAGCCGTATTCAAATGGATTCTTTTGAAACGCATTTAATTCAGGGCGATCTTCCGATGTTCCAAAGATAATCCAGTCTGCTTTTGGAGTCAGTTTTATTTTAAATACTTTTGTGAAAATTTCAAAAATTTCAGTCCAAAATGTTTGAATTTTTGTACAAAAGACAAATGAGTGCGCTGTATTAGCTTCTTGACGTTGACATTTATCACAAATAGGTGAGACGTTGGGAAAAAGTTTACTTATTTTAGTATTTGAATAGTATAATCTGTGTAAGATTTAAAATTGTATTAAGGTGTGTCTTACATTAATTGAACATTTGTGCACATTTAATAAATGTTCTTCCCACCTTTCTTTGGGAATTTTTATACTTAATTATTTTTCCCAGTCTCTCCTCATACCTTCTGTTGTTGGTATTTCTGCATTTAGAATAATATTATATATATGATATTAGGTTTGCTGATTCTGCCTTTGTATTCATTACTTCTTCCAGTAAGTCTGGAGGTATATTGTGATAATCTCGTGCGTATTTTTTCAGATAGTCACAGATTTGGAAATATTTAAAATACTGATTGTTTCCCAAATTGTATTTTAGTTGTAATTGTTTAAATGATAATAGTTCCCCATTTCATTCAAATCTCCGAAGATTTTAATTCTGGCTCTTTCCCATTGTATAAATACTTTATCTATAGTTGAAGGTTTAAATGAGGGGTTTTTACCGATAGGAGATAAGAAAGATAAATTTCTTAATTTTAAATTGTGTTTTATTTGTTTCCAAATTCTAATTGTACTGTGTATTATTGGATTATTGTTGTAATTTGTATTATTCATCGATGTTGGAGAGAGAAGGATCGCTCCAATATTGCAAGGAGAGCAGTCCTCTTTCTCCATAATAGTCCAATCCGGTTGCTGGGGAGAGTTATCCAGCAATTGGATCATATTTGCAAACCAGTAGTAATCCATGAGGTTGGGGAGTGCTAATCCCCCTACTACTTTGGGTTTATTCAGATGAGCTCTTTGTATTCTGTGGGATTAATAATCCCAAATAAAATAACGTTTTTTCAAGTGTCGCAACATTTTATTTTGGCGCCGCTGGATTTTGAAATGTTCAAAATCTTTTGGCGACACTGATATGACGCCGGCAGTCGCCGAAAAAATCGGCAAGTGGGACAGGCCCTTTTTAAGGCTGGACGGAGAACTGGGAAGGGGGAGGGGATGGAGAGAGAGGGAAAGCAAGGGTTACTTGAAGTTAGAGAAGTCAATGTTCAGGTGAGGCATCATTCACTTGTACAGCCACGGGTCATCATTCATATGAAACAGGAGCGATGTTGAACCTGGCAGGCCCCCATGTGGTCACATCAGGAATGGCAGCCCAACTCATGCATCTCTGCCCTTGTCACAGAGCGACTGGTAGCATCAACTCAAGGCTTCACACTGAGCTCACTCACCCTGCTGTCCTTCTCAATAGTTAGTCCTGCAATAACATTCCTAAAAATGAAAGATTAACCCTAAGGAATTGGCGGTACGGTGGCGCAGTGGTAGAACTGCTGCCTTAGACCAGGTTCGATCCTGACTGCAGGTGCTTGTCCGTACGGTGTTTGAACGTTCTCCCCATGACTGTGTGGGTTTCTCCGGGTGCTCTGGTTTCCTCCCACACTCCACAATGGTACAATTGGCTTGGTATAAATGTAAAATTGTCCCTCGTGTGTGTAGGATAGTATAGGGCCTGTCCCACCAGCATGCGACTCCATACGGTGAGCGCGACCTAACGTGGTCGCTTGAGCCGTCCGGCCTCGCAGGGCCAGTCCCACTTAGATCGCCGGAGCTGTATAAAGTTGTGCGGAGCTGGTCCCGATATCACAAAAAAGTTCAATAATTCCACGCGGCAACGGCCTGTCGGCCCGCAGCCGCCTCGACGCATTACGCACCGCCTCAATGTCGTGCCTCCGTGACCCTCTCTATATGTGCCTCTGTGACCCTCTCTCTGTGCCTCCATGCCCCTCTCTCTGTGTGCCTCTGTGACCCTGTCTGTGTGCCTTCGTGACCCTCTCTATATGTGCCTCTGTGACCCTCTCTCTGTGCCTCCATGCCCCTCTCTCTGTGTGCCTCTGTGACCCTGTCTGTGTGCCTCCGTGACCCTCTCTGTGTGCCTCTGTGTCCCTCTCTCTCCTTGCAAACTTACCGCGGACATCGCTCCAACTCCGCTCCAACTTCGTGCCACGTCACACCACTCACCCGACCTCCGCGCGGCCCCCGCTGCCGGTTTGGTCACGCTCACCGCATGGAGTCGCATGCTGGTGGGACAGGCCCTTATTAGTGTGCAGGGAATGCTGGAAGGTATGGACTCGGTGGGCCGAAGGGCCTGTTTCCGTGCCGTATCCCTAAACTAAACCAAACTATCTGGCTTTCAGTTACATTGGGCTCATGCTGTGTGGAAATTCACTCTAATATTTCTGACATCGCAGCTGGGAACTCAGGAAGACGGAAAACCTTCTAACTATCACACGACACGACAGAGTCAGAAATAAAACGTGTAGCAATAACCAAAATTTGCCCACATAGGAATTAGAAGTGGGTATCTAATGGTGATATTATCACGGGCCTTGATATTATCGTACGCCACAAGCAAATGTTTCCACTGGCCGAGGGTTTTGCAGTGAGGAGGGGAGACGATGAGGCTCAAAGTAGTTGGCATGTCAAGGCAGAGAAGATGAAGACCCTTCCTTCGTACATCCCACCCTCCCAGTCACCCTGCTCCTCCCCCCTCCCATCCCAACAACATTTAAACGACATTTGGACAAGTCCATGGATAGTCAAGTCAAGTCAAGTCACTTTTATTTATATAGCTCATTTAAAAAACAACAAGGTAAAGATACAAAATAGGTATCTCTGTCCTAGTTTATTTTCTTTCTACTTTCTATTTTTCTTTCAATCTTCTTAGCTTCTTATCTCAGCTCTCTGTCGCTTTCGCTATCTGCTTCTACTCACTTGTCTATCTATCTCGACACTCTTTATTTCCAATTCCCTTTCATTGCTCTTTTATTATTAAATTAAAAATAAGAAGTTGTACAAGAATGGTAATGTGTATGTATGTATGTATGTATTAGGTATTTAAGCACCACACTACTGTACTTACTTCTAACAAAAAACAACTGTCGTTGGCCAAAGTGCTTTATATTGGTGGAGGTTCTAACGTTATACAACAGCGGTTTATAGATTAAATACAAACATCGCTACATACATATAGCCCTCACCCAGAGGACGTCAAGAAAGGCTTGGGAGTAGAGATGAGTTTTAAGCCTCGACTTAAAGGAGTCGATGGAGGGGGCAGTTCTGATGGGAAGAGGGATGCTGTTCCACTGTCTAGGGGATAGGAGAGGTTTAGAGGGATATGGGCCAAACGCAGGCAGGTGGGACTAGTGTAGATGGGGCATGGGCAAGTTGGGCTGAAGGGACTGTTTCCGTGATGTATCACTTTGTGACTATCTTGGGTCGTTCATTTCTCTTTGATCCCCCCTCTCTCCCCTCCTCCCAGTCTTCTTCCACCCATACCCCTCCTTCTGGAATTACATTTCACTGCTCCTCCTTTCTCCTTATCTGACACCCTTTATCTGCATTTCACCTCCAGCGTTTAGTCCCTTACTCAACCCGGCTGCTAATTTATCCCCCTCCTCCCCTTTCCCTCCTTCACCTGTATCCACCTATCACTCGCCAGGCACTGTCCTACCCCCACCCCTCTTTCAGCTTTCTCTCCCCGACTGCTATCAGTCAGAAGATCTACGGCCATCGTCGAGTCTGTTCTCACCTTCTCCATCATGGTCTGGTTTGGATCAGCCACCAAGCACGACACCTGGAGGCTGCAGCGAATCGTCCGATCAACAGAGAAGATTATTGGCTGCAACCTTCCCTCCATTGATGAACTGTACACTGCAAGGGCCAGGAAGCGAGCGGGCAAGATCATCTCTGACCCCTCTCACCCTGGCCACAAACTCTTTGAATCACTTCCCTCTGGAAGGCGACTCCGGACTGTCAAAGCTGCCACAGCCAGACATAAAAACAGTTTTTATCCACGAGTAGTTGCTCTACTCAACAGCCAAAAATCTGTCGCCTCCCTTTGATCTGGTATTTTGTTGGTTCACATGCCTGATCAATGGTGTTTTATCCTTTAATGTTTTATTATTATTAATGTTTAGTGTTTTCTGAGTCATTCGTAACTGTCCCTGTACGTCATGTTGTTACTTGTGGGCGGAGCACCAAGGCAAATTCCTTGTATGTGAATACTTGGCCAATAAGCTTATTTACTTAAGAAGGATCCCGACCCAAAATGTCACCTGTCCATTCCTTCCGCAGATGCTGCCCGACCAGCTGTGTTCCTCCAGCACTTCTTGTTTTGCTCACGGTTGAGACGAGATGTTTTATGCAGTGAGTAATTTCGACCTGGAACACAATGCTGGATGCAGGAGCCTCCAAAATCAAATTTCTACTCAAGCAGGAAACATTTGCATTAGCACTAACAGAGCCCGAAGAAGCGTTCTGACCCGAAACGTCACCCATCATTTTTCTCCAGAGATGCTGCCTAGCCCACTGAGTCCATCAACAATAGAGAATAGGTGCAGGAGTAGGCCATTCGGCCCTTCGAGCCAGCACCGCAACATCTGCTGTAAGACGCTGCAGATGTTCTACCAATCATTGGTAGCCAGTGCCATCTTCTTCGCTGCCATGTGCAGGGGCAGCAGGGCGAAGACATCATTAGAATTAACAAACTCATCAGCAAGGCTGGCTCCCTCTGAGTTGGATGCATGGGAGGTTGGTCTTGGAGGGGAGGATGCTCCTCAAACTGCGGAGCATCCTGAACAATACAGCTCACCCCCTCCGTGACACACTGGCCAACCTGAGGAGCACCTTCAGCAACAGACTGGTTCCACCAAGATGCGCCGGAACTTGGTTCCCAACTACGGGTGCTGTCTTTAAGGAGTTTGCACGTTCTCTCTGTGACCTGCGTGGGTTTTCTCGGTTTTCGATCTTCGGTTTCCTCCCACACGCCAAAGACGGGACAGGTTTGCAGGTAAATTGGCTTGGAAAGTGTTAAAATAGTCCCCAGTGTGTGAGGGATCGTGTTAATGTGTGGGGAGCGCTGGTCGGCACGGACTCGGTGGGCCGAAGGGCCTGTTTCCGCGCTGGGTCTCTAAACTAAACTACACTAAATGGGACTGGCATAGATGGGGCAACTTGATCAGAATGGATGAGATGGGCTACGGGCGGTAGTTCTGTGCTGTGTGACTCTTGACTCGATGATTCTGTGAATAAAGAGATACACTGGGAGTTGGAAAGCAGGTTTCACTGGGACTGCCTTATACCTAGCCGGCAAAATTACTTGGAAACCATTAGATTTAACCAGTGAGCAAACACGCAATCTCCAGATGTGGAGGAGTTTCTGACACGGAAAGCCAATGCTGTTCAATGAAAATGTGCTTGAATTCTGATGAATAATCAAATGACCCATGCACAATTCAATTAAGAAGGAGAACATATTAGTTTTTTTTCCTGTGGCGTAATAGGCAGTGACTAACCATCACCGCGGAATCTATGTTTCACTGGTCTCGACGAGACGGTCGAAGCAAAACACGGCAAAGACGTCGGGTTTACAAACTGGTCCATGGTAAACAGGAAGTGCGAAGAGCTCGAGTGGTTTACAGTCAACTGATTCGGGGGGAGATTACGAGATATTTTTAGCAGCCTTCACTTCCGCAACTCACCAAACTGTTTTGAGCAGTCACGAGGCGAGCAATCACGCCGAACCCAATGAAGAGGAACAAGGGAACATTCCCATGGTGAAACGCCTGCCCCAACTCAACTCCCCACCCACTTCTGATTCCCACGCATACGTTCATAAGTATTTGAAGCAGAATTAGGCCATTCGGCCCATTAAGTCTATTCCGCTGATCTATCTTTCCCTCTCAGCCCCATTCTCTTGCCATCTCCCCATAAACCCTGACTCCCGTACTAATCAAGAATCTGTCAATCTCCGCCTTAAAAATATCCATTGATTTGGCCTCCACGATGAATCCCACAGATTCACCACCCTCTGACTGAAGGGCACTGTAACAGTCTATATGACTCTATGAAGAGATCACTGTGCCCGTGGAAAAAGGATGGGTGACGTTTTGGGTGGGGACCCTTCTTTAGTGTCCAAAGATGAGCCCCAACCCAAAAGGCCACCCACCCTTTTCCTCCAGAGTTGCCGCCTGACCCGCTGAGTTATTCCAGTACTTTGCGTCTATCTCTGACTCTGAGAGAAAGCAAATCTCCCTAGCTGTGGAGTTTTCCATCTGTATTTCAGGTTTCAAGTGTCCTGTTTCTTCCACTTTTCCAGTCAATTTTCCTGGGATTAAACTTGTTTCCTGCACCAAATGCGTCCCATAAACAGGGGGCAGCACAGTGGAGCAGCAGGGAGTGCCGTTGCCAGAGACTGGGTTCAATCCTGCCCTCGGGTGATGTCTGTGCGGAGTTTTATATGTTCTCTCTGGGACCTTGTGGGTTTTGTCCGGGTGCTCTGGTTCCCTCCCTAATCCCAAAGGTGTGTGGGTTTGTAGATTAATTGGCCTCTGTGTGTTAAGATAGTTAAAGGAGTGAGATGAGAACGACACTGGGCGATCTTAGGCTGAGTGCTGAGCGGTTTTTCACCTACGCCCAAATCCCCGGTGTGCGAATTGACGGGGAGAATAGTTTGTGTTCATTCATGGGATGTGGCGTTTGGAGGCTGGGCCAGTGATTAATTGCCAATCCCTAATGCCCTTGAGAAGTGGGTGGTAAGCTGCCTTCTCGAGGAGTAGATATACCCTCACAGTAGTGTCAGGGGAGTGGGAGGTCTAGGACTTTGACCCAAAGATCGTGACTGTACGGCGATATCTCAGAGGTAGTTGAGGTATGTAGAAAGGAACTGCAGATGCTGGTTTAAACTGAGGCAAGACACAAAAAGCTGGAGTAACTCAACGGGTCAGACAGCATCTCTAGCAAAATGGAATAGGTGATGTTTTGGGTCGAGACCCACTGAGGTACTATAATGCCATTTAAAAGACAATTTAGATCAGCCATGATTGAATGGCGGAGTAGGCTTGATGGGCCTAAATGCCTAATTCTGCTCCTATTGCTTATGAACTTGTGAACATTTGAACGGGTACATGGTTTAGGTTTAGAGGAAGGCTTTGAGGAATATGGGCCAAACGCACGCAGGTGGGACGTGTCGATGGGGCAAGTCGGGCCAGAGGGCCCGTTGCCACACTGTATGATTCTATGATTTTATTTCAGGGTGAATTTGGACAACATAGAAACATAGAAACATAGAAATTAGGTGCAGGAGTAGGCCATTCGGCCCTTCGAGCCTGCACCACCATTCAATATGATCATGGCTGATCATCCAACTCAGTATCCCGTACCTGCCTTCTCTCCATACCCTCTGATCCCCTTAGCCACAAGGGCCACATCTAACTCCCTCTTAAATATAGCCAATGAACTGGCCTCAACTACCCTCTGTGGCAGAGAGTTCCAGAGACCCACCACTCTCTGTGTGAAAAAAGTCCTTCTCATCTCGGTCCTAAAGGATTTCCCCCTGATCCTTAAGCTGTGACCCCTTGTCCTGGACCTCCCCAACATCGGGAACGATCTTCCTGCATCTAGCCTGTCCAACCCCTTAAGAATTTTGTAAGTTTCTATAAGATCGCCTCTCAATCTCCTAAATTCTAGAGAGAAGGACAGATACCACCAGGTTGTGTCTGTCCTTCCCCTTCTCTGTGGTCGAGTTTGATCAGCCGGCGAGGTATCCACTCGGTTACACAACAAAGGTTTTTGAGTTGTGACATTCGTGTAATTAATTGCCAGAGAAACCACAGCAGAAAACCGCGGCTGTTTGTTTATGAAGGGAGAGGTAGCGATGCAAACTAATTGGACTGTCCAAGGCATTTATTTCAAGAGGGTTTGTACACTGAAATGCTGACACTCTACAAGGCGCTGGAGTACACAAAAGGCTGGAGAAACTCAGCGAGTGCAGCAGCATCTAAGGTGCGAAGGAGATAGGCGACGTTTCGGGTCGAGACCCTTCAAGGCGCTGGTCAGGCCGCATTTGAAAAATTGCGAGCAATTTTGAGCACCATGTCTGATGGGCCGAATGGCCCATTTCTACTCCTATCACACGAATTTATCAGAACATTGGATAGGGAGCATTTCAAGCTGAAAAGCTTACTCAGGCTCTCTACAAAGCTCTTGTTTCAGGCCTCAATAGACAATAGACAATAGGTGCAGGAGTAGAGGCCATTCGGCCCTTTGAGCCAGCACCGCCATTCAATGTGATCATGGCTGATCATCCCCAATCAGTACCCCATTCCTGCCTTCTCCCCATATCCCCTGACTCCGCTATTTTTAAGAGCCCTATCTAGCTTCCTCTTAAAAGCATCCAGAGAACCGGCCTCCACCGCCCTCTGAGGCAGAGAACTCCAGACTCACCACTCTCTGTGAGTACACCACCCTTGGTGCAAATATATATTGTATAAATCGCGTGACGGAGAGTCGTACGCTCATAAGTGTTAGGAGCAGATTTAGGCCATTCGGCCCATCAAGTCTACTCCATCACTCAATCATGGCTGATCTATCTCTCCCTCCTAACCCCATTCTCCTTTTCCCCATAACCCCTGTCGCCCGTACTAAACAAATTCTCACACAGAATAATCAACCAAGCCCTGGTGTTGCTCGCGTGTTTCTTTTGATCCACTTTCATGCATCCATCTTGAGAATTAAATCCCACGCTGCAGAGTAATTGCACAAGACTCTGTGTTTCCTGGAACCTTCACCTGGCCAAACTAAAGGGAACGGGCCAAAAGTTTCTTATTTCATGCAGATAGACACAAAATGCTGGAGAAACTCAGTCTGAAGAAACGGCCTCGACCCGAAACGTCACCCATTCCTTCTCTCCAGAGATGCTGCCTGTCCCGCTGAGTTACTCCAGCATGAAAGAGGACATGATTTGAGAATTAAGGGACAGAGGTTTAGGGGTAACATGAGGGGGAACTTCATTACTCAGAGAGTGGTAGCTGTGTGGAATGAGCTTCCAGTGGAAGTGGTGGAGGCAGGATCGATTTTATCATTTAAAAATAAATTGGATAGGTATATGGACGGGAAGGGAATGGAGGGGTATGGTCTGAGTGCAGGTAGATGGGACTAGGTGAGAGGAAGTGTTCGGCACGGACTAGAAGGGCTGAGATGACCTGTTTCCGTGCGGTAATTGTTATATTGTTATATGTTGGGTCTATCTTTGGTTTAAACCAGCATCTGCAGTTCCTTCCGACACACTTCTGATTTCACATTGTCGGTCTGGCCCAGGTGAAGAGCGTGTGTTTGGTTTTGTCTGACACCTTGCTCTTAGCGCAGGAAACGCAGCAGCGTGTTGCCGACCACGAGGTCACATGCTGTTTAGACCTACTGGTCTCTCGGAGGTGGGAGGGGGAAGATTAACTGGCCCTGCTCCAAGGCTGAGAGAAGACCTCTGCTTCAGAGGGATAACAGGCCCCCTGGTTGAAGTCTTCACCGTTGCCTTGGGCTTTGGAGCTAATGCAAGTGGAATTTCTCCTACTGGGGAGTCTAGAGGCAGGACAACCGTCTCAGGAAGGGGTTTAGGGAGTCGAGGAGAGAATAGTTTTAGAATGTTAGTAACAGAGATACAGCATGGAAACAGGCCCTTCAGCCCATTGAAATCCCCCCGTTCACACTAGTTCTATGTTACCCCACCTTCTCGTCTACTCCCACACGCAGCAATTTACGGAGGCCAGTTAACCTGCAAACCCGCACCGTTTTGGGATGTGGGGGGAAACCTGAGCACCAGGAGGGAACCCACGCCTTCACAGGGAGAACATGCAAACTCCGCACAGACAGTGCACGAGGTCAGGACGGTACCGGGTCTCTGGCGCTGTGAGGCAGTAGCTCTACTGATAGTGCCGCTGCGGGCTGGAAGATTGCAACCTTCATGTGGTCCGCCCCTGTTTCGACTAATGCAATCAGCTCGACATGCACAAACGGAAGATCAGATAGAACAAGTTGTCCGTCAACTTTAGGCCGTGCACGCCACACGGAAGAAGAAGTGCCGCCGTGTCACTGTTATAACTGAGTCCTTCAGCACAGAAACAGGCCCTCTGGCCCATGTCAATAGAGGGAGACAATAGGTGCAGGAGTAGAGGCCATTCGGCCCTTCGAGCCAGCACCGCCATTCAATGTGATCATGGCTGATCATCCAGAATCCAAGATGACCATCTAAGCTGGATCTTTGGAACAGGCCATAATGAAATCAGACTCGATGGGCTGAATGGCCCACTCCTGCATCTACCTGTCTCTTGCGAACAACTCTGGAATCCAGGCCCAGGTGTCATCTTTAGGAACAGATTTGCCATGTCCTTAGATCCACGTGTGAGGAGTATTCAAGTGGAGCAATAGAAGAAACTATATAGAAATGGACAGCACAACAAGGCTGGGTATCTCTGGCAGAACAAGGGAATGAATCCATGGGCATTGTTCATTCCCCAGTGGCCTTCTGGACTTTCCTCCTGGTGATACCTTTCCAAGATAGACACAAAAAGCTGGAGTATCGCAGGCAGCATCTCTGGAGAGAAGGAATGGATGATATTTCAGGTCGAGACCCTTCTTCAGACTGATGTCAGGGGAGTGGGAGGTACATGGATAAGGAAGTGCATGGTGTGAAAACATGACAAAGGGGATGGAGATCAAGGAAAATGGAGAATAGATCATCGTTAGTTGGGAGAAGGTAACAACAAAGTGAACTGTATTTCCAATGTGCGGTGAATGATGCCGCCAGACCTGCTTCCACCTGCCCGCTCAGCTCCATCTCAATCGCAACCCTTCTCCTTGGGCTTTGGAGGAAGGAACTCAAAGTGTATCGAAGGCAGACACAAAATGCTGGAGTAACTCAGCAGGACAGGCATCGTCTCTGGAGAGAAGGAATGGGTGATCGTCTCGACCTGAAACGTCACCTATCCATGTTCTCCAGCGATGTTGCCTGACCCACTGAATTACTCAAGCACATTGTGTCAATAGACAACAGACAACAGGTGCAGGAGCAGGCCATTCGGCCCTTTGAGCCAGCACCGCCATTCAATGTGATCATGGCTGATCATCCCCAATCAGTACCCCGTTCCTGCCTTCTCCCCATATCCACTGACTCCGCTATTTTTAAGAGCCCTATCTAGCTCTCTCTTGAAAGCATCCAGAGAACCTGCCCCCACCGCCCTCTGAGGCAGAGAATTCCACAGACTCACAACTCTCTGTGAGAAAAAGTGTTTCCTCGTCTCCGTTCTAAATGGCTTACTCCTTATTCTTAAACTGTGGCCCCTGGTTCTGGACTCCCCCAACATCGGGAACATGTTTCCAGCCTCTAGCATGTCCAAGCCCTTAACAATCTTATATGTTTCAATGAGATCCCCTCTCATCCTAAACTCCAGAGTGTACAAGCCCAGCTGCTCCATTCTCTCAGCATATGACAGTCCCGCCATCCCGGGAATTAAGTTACGTTGCACTCACACAATAGCAATCTGTGGTGAACCAGCGTCTGCAACTTGTGCTAAATCATTTAGTAAATGGCCTCATTTTTGTGCAGGAAGGAACTGCAGATGCTGGTTTCTATCAAAGACAGACACAAAACGCTGGATTAAGTGAGCATCTCTGGAGATAGGAATGATGATGCTGTGCGACCTGCTGAACCTTCTGTGTCTATCGAGAGCCTTGTTGCTGTGTTGTGACGTTTATGTAATGGCAACGTGTTGTCACGGGCGCTTTGCGTCAGCCACTTGACACTTTCCACCTGCGGCAGGAAACTACGAGCAGGAGAAAGCCCTTGCCTCCACCCTGGCCACCGCAGCAGCAGCAGCAGCAGCTGTGTGCCTTCATCAATCAACCGTGTTCGCAGTTCTGCGCTGTTTCCCCCACGGTGGAAAGAACGCCTCTGGCTCTGACGACTGCAATATAAACTGTGCGGGCGTGATCTCCTCACTTCAGTCGTATTTGCAGCCTCGCGCCGTCTGTTCGTGGGATCCAGTATCAATGAAAGGCAACTGGAAATTGGGGCAGTACTGTGTCGTTCAAGGTACGTTGAATTACTCAAGCATTTTAAGCTTAAGTGACACTTTAAGCACTTTAAGGTATGTCAACTGCTGATAGACACTTAAAAGCTGGAATCGCCAGGTACATGGATAGGACAGGTTTGGAGGGATATGGACCAAGCGCAGGCAGGTGGGACTAGTGAAGCTGGGACATGTTGGCCAGAGTGGACAAGTTGGGCCGAAGGGCCTGTTTCCACATCTGTATCATTCTATAACACAGCGGGACAGGCAGCATCTCTGGAGAGAAAGAATGGGTGATGTTTCGGGTCGAGACCCTTCTTCAGACTGATTAGGGATCAGGGAAATGAGAGATATAGACTGTGGTGTGGAGAGATAAACAATGAATGAAAGATACGCAAAAAAGTAACAATGAGAAAGGAAACAGGCCGTTGTAAGCTGTTTGTAGTGTGAAAATGAGAAGCTGGTGCGACTCGGGTGGGGGAAGGATGGAGAGAGAGGGAATGCCGGGGCTATCTGAAGTGAGAGAAGTCAATATTCATACCACTGGGTTGTAAGCTGCCCAAGCGAAATATGACATGCTGTTCCTCCAATGTGCGTTTAGCCTCACTCTGACAATGGAGGGGACCCAGGACAGGAAGGTAAACTGTTGTTGCTCCTGATACTTGTAGTAAGCTGTTGTGAAAATTACAAACAGTGCGCTGGAGTAACTCAGCGGGTCAGGCAGCATCTCTGGAGTGAAGGAATAGGTGACGTTTTGGGTCGAGACCCTTCATCAGACTGATGAAGATTGGTACGGGTCTGAAGAAGGGTCTCGACCTGAAACGTCACCTATTTCCTTCACTCCATAGATGCTGCCTCACACGCTGAGTTTCTCTCGCAGTTTTGTCCACCTAAGATTAATATGGGTGTCAGGGGTTGTGGGGAGAAGGCAGGGGAATGGGGTTAGGAGGGTGAGATAGATCAGCCGTGATTGGACTTACTCAGCTCCTGTCAGTTGGGATGGAAGATTTGACTTGTGTGGGTGTGTTGGCGTGAGCCTGGGACAGTGTGTGGGATGTGGATGTCGTGTTACTCTACACATCGTGCTGCTGATGTAACGGCTCCTTCCTCCTCTCCCTGTCAGACAATGTGTGGTGCAGCCGCCCTCTGCTCCAGCCCTCGCCACTGATCTACCCGCGGCCCCAGCACCCCGCTCCCCGGGGCAGGAGCGCTCACATCTTCTCCAAGTCCAAGGAGAGCCGGCCCTACCTCAAGGTTCCACAGTTCAAGGTCAGTAATCATGATGCTTCAGACCGCTGGGGGAGGGGGGGTGGGGTCACGATGTAAGACGCCCGCAGTTACCAGCAACAGGCCTGAAGAAGGGTCTCGACCTGAAACGCCACCTATTCTCTCCAGAATTGCTGCCTAAGCTTCAGTTTAGGAACCTCCATCAGAAGATAGACGCAAAGAGCTGGAGTAACTCAGCGGGACAGGCAGCATCTCTGGAGAGAAGGAACGGGTGACGTTTCGGGTCGAGACCCTTCTTCAGACTGAAAGTCACGGGAAAATGGAAACAAGTTATAGATGATGATGTGGAGAAATATAGAACAATAAATGTCCCGCTGGGTTACTCCGGCGTTTTGTGTTTAAACCGGCACTTGCAGTTCCTTCCTGCACCTCCATCAGGTTAATGGGATGTCCCACTAACGCGACCTTTACGGGCGACTGCCGGCACCCGTGATAGGTTGCCCAATTTTTCAACGTGTTGAAAATTCAGCGGCGACCAGAAAGACTGTTTGGAGACCTCTCACAACCATAGGAGACTTCTCACAACCATACAGGCTAAATGGTCGCAAGAGGTCTCCTATGGTCGTGAGAGGTCTCCTTAGAGTCATAAGCGTCATAGAAACATAGAAAATAGGTGCAGGAGGAGGCCGTTCGGCCCTTCGAGCCTGCACCGCCATTCATTGTGATCATGGCTGATCGTCCCCTATCAATAACCCGTGCCTGCCTTCTCCCCATATCCCTTGACTCCACTAGCCCCGAGAGCTCTATCCAACTCTCTCTTAAATCCATCCAGTGACTTGGCCTCCACTGCCCTCTGTGGCAAGGAATTCCATAAATTCACAACTCTCTGGGTAAAAAAGTGTTTTCTCACCTCAGTCTTAAATGACCTCCCCTTAATTCTAAGACTGTGGCCCCTGGTTCTGGACTCACCCAACATTGGGAACATTTTTCCTGCATCTAGCTTGTCCAGTCCTTTTATAATTTTATATGTTTCTATAAGATTCCCCCTCATCCTTCTAAACTTGTCTTTCTGGTCGCGGCTGATATTTCAGCATGTTGAAAATTTTGGCGCCCTATCACAGGTGCCAGCAGTCGCGTGTAAAGGTCGCGTAAGTGGGACAGGCCCTTCAGGAGCTGTGAGTCATGCTTGCTGTTGACGGCATCTATCCCCAGCCGGCCTTGCTCTCTGCGTTAGAGCTGGTGTCGGGTACCATGAGCCACCCACACAGGGTGAAGGCAGTCACACATTCATGACCTTCCCCACTGCCCACTCACCGCCCCCACCGGCATCGAGTGGTCTGCCATCCGCGGCTCTCACTGTGGGTGGTTCAATGTCTAGACAAATAACCTCGCTGACATTTACCCGGCTACCCCACAGACATCGGTGGAAAAATGGAACAACAAAGTTCAGCTCGGTGACAGTTTCTGTAGATAGTTGCGTGAACAGGTATTCTTTTAACCAACAAACACCAACTAAACTATGAATTGGCGTTCAAGAGCCTGATGGTTGTTGGGAAGAAGCTACTCTTTGTAACTTTGTCAACTTTCTTTATGTGACGACTCTTTGCGTACCTGTTGTTTGCAAGCAGAGAATTTCACCGTATCTTGTCACCTGTGGCAATAACGTATTCATTCATTCATTCATTCATTCTTGAACCTGGAGGTCATGGTTATCAGACACATCTCCTGTGGGTTTTCTCCGAGATCTTCGGTTTTCTCCCACACTCCAAAGACGTAGAGGTGTGTCGGTTAATTGGCTTGGTGTATGTGTAAATTGTCCCTTGTGTGTGTAGGGTGGTGTAAATGTATGGGGATCGCTGGTCAGTGCGGACCCGGTGGGCCGAAGGGCCTGTTTCTGCGCGGGATCGCTAAACTAATCTCGGTGGTTGGTGCTTGCGTTGTGCGTGGGTGTAACGCACGTGCCGTTGCCCGTTACAGGCCAGAGCTCTCGACAGGACGGGAGAGCCGCACAGTTTGATGACCCTCGGGCCCAAGTCTCCGCTGGACTCGGAGAGCGTGGCGGTGGGAATCCTGAAGGAGATGGCGGTGAAGTGGTTCGCGGAGACCCAGGCCGAGCTTCTCCTACACACCGGCCGTCTACCCGAATGGTTCCACGGCTTTGTCCTGAGGAAGTAAGTCATCGGGCCACAGTGATGGACTGCCGGCAGCTGAACAACACCCTCTGTTATAGACAACAGGTGCAGGAGTAGGCCATTCGGCCCTTCGAGCCAGCATCGCCATTCAATATGGTCATGGCTGATCATCCACAATTAGTACCCCGTTCCTGCTTTTTCCCCATATCCCTTGATTCCCTTAGCCCTAATAGCTAAATCTAACTCTTTCTTGAAAACATCCTGTGAATTGGCCTCCACTGCCTTCTGTGGCAGAGAATTCCACAGATTCACTACTCTCTAGGTGAAAAAGTTTTTCCTCATCTCAGTCCTAAATAGCCAACCCCTTATTCTTAAACTGTGCCTCCTGGTTCTGGACTCCCCCAACTTGGGAAACATTTTTTCCTGCTCCTAGCCTCTCCAATCCCTTAAGAATCTTGTATGTTTCTATAAGATTCCCTCTCATCCTTCTAAATTCCAGTGAATACAAGCCCAGTCGAGCCATTCTCTAATCATATATCATTCCTGCCATCCCGGGAATTAACCTGGTGAACCTACGCTGCACTCCCTCAATAGCAATAGAAACATAGAAAATTGGTGCAGGAGTAGGCCATTCGGCCCTTCGAGCCTGCAACACCATTCAATATGATCATGGCTGATCATGCAACTCAATATCCTGTACCATAATGTCCTTCCTCAAATTAGGAGACCAACATTTCACACAATTAGGTCATAAGCAGTAGGAGTAGAATTAGGCCATTCGGCCCATCGAGTCTACTCCGCCATTCAACCATGGCTGATCTCTGCCTCCTAATCCCATTTTCCTGTCTTCTCCCCGTAACCCTTGACACCCGATCTAATCAAGAATTTGTCTATCTCTGCCTTAAAAAAGCCACTGACTTGGCCTCCACAGCCGTCTGTGGCAATGATTTTGACAGATTAACTACCCCCTGATTAAAGAAGTTCCTCCTCACCTCCTTTCTAAAAGAGCGCCCTTTAATTCCGAATTTGTATCTCAGCTGCACTAGTGATGTAATGGTGGTTTGCCAGCAAAAGTGAGCTGCACTAACCGCTGCTCTTCTCACCCAACAGGGAAGCGGAGAAACTCCTGCAGAACAAAGGCCTTGGTCACTTCCTCATCCGCCTGAGTGACAGAGCGACCGGCTACATCTTGTCCTACAGGTGGGTACGTCGTTAAATGGGACCCACACTCCAGGTGGACACAGTGACGCCTATCTCCAGAGGGGATGAATGGACGAGGGGATGAACGAATGAATGAACGAGGGAATGAAGGAGTGAATGAATGAATGAATGAAGGAAGGGACAAATGAAGGAAGGAATGAATGAATGAAGGAATGAAGTCTGAGTTACTGACGGAAAATACTCTCTACTCTTGCAGTAGAAAACACTGGGAACAGGGTGGTGGGAAAATGCAAAGAGCTGCCAGAGGAGGCAGTTGAGGCAGATATTATAAAACCATTTAAAAGACACTTGGACAAGTAATGGACAGGAAATGTTTCGGGGGATATGGGCCAAACACGGTGAAGATGAGGCATCTTTTTTTAATTTACATTTTTTTAATCAAAAATATTTATTCAAATATTAAAATAATATACTTTACTGAAGCACAGAACAGAACCCACTGCCGTAATACACGATAAACGATGATACAACGATGTTACAATCCTTGTCCAGGATATATTTAACCCCCCGTGGCGCCCAGGGGTCCCGGAAATCCCCCAGGGCGCCCGTGGACAGCGTGTAGTCCCTCTCTAACACGACACGGGCACGGACGTAACCCCGGAACAGAGGCAGAGCCCTCTCCGCCTGGCTCCGTGACTCACGGATGGCCAGCTTGCCCATGGGGCGTCTTGGTTGGCATGGAGGAGTTGGGCTGAAGGGCCTGTTTCGGTGCTGTGTGAGTCTCTGACTATCTGTGGCGGTGAGCTGCACACATCTAACCCGCTGTCTGGTTTACCTTCAGGGGCAGCGATCGTTGCCGCCACTTTGTGATTCACCGGCTGACGGACGGACGATACATGATCGACGGCAGTAACCGCACTCACCGCGGTCTGGCAGCACTAATTGATTACTACATGACTGAGGCCATTCAGCCCTTTGGGGAGGTCCTCACCCAAGCCTGCCAACAGGTACGGATAGTCACTTTGCAGGTATCTTGCAGTTCAGTTTAATGTCACGTGTACCGAGGTACAGGGAAAAGCTTTTGTTGCGTGCTAACCAGCCAGCGGAAAGACAATACATGATTACAATCGAGCCGTCCACAGTGTACAGACACAGGATAAAAGGAATTATGTTCAGGGCAAAGGATGAGGGGGGATCTTATAGAAGGTTGTAAAAGGACTGGACAAGCTAGATGCAGGAAAAATGTTCCCAATGTTGGGCGAGTCCAGAACCAGACGCCAAAGTCTTAGAATAAAGGGGAGGTCATTTAAGACTGAGGTGAGAAAAAACTTTTTCACCCAGAGAGTTATGAATTTGTGGACCTCCTTGAAACGGACCGAATAGTGAAAGACCAGGAGAGAGAGGATGTGGAGAGGAAGTTTCCACTAATGGGAGAGTCTAGGAACAGAGGCCATCGCCTTAGAATAAAAAGACATATCTTTAGAAAGGAGGAATTTCTTTAGGTGAATTTGTGGCAGTCATAGCCACAGAAGGCTGTGGAGGTCAAGTCAATGGATATTTTTAAGACGGACATTGATAGATTCTTGATTAGTGCGGGTGTCTGGGGTTATGGGGAGAAGGCAGGAGAATGGGGTTGAGAGGGAAAGATAGATCGGCCATGATTGGAAGGTGGAGTAGACTTGATGGGCCAAATGGCCTAATTCCTAGAACTTGTTGAACGTCAAATTCAGTAAACACACGAGGAAGAAAGTCCCAGAAAGAGGTAATAGTTCGAATGATGAATGTGTGGAGCAGTGTCCCAGCAGAGACCTGATGGGCGGAATGGCTTGTACAGCCCTTGTGACACACCTCACCCTTGCCTTACAGTGTGACTGCAGTGACGTGTACGACCACATCAGCTTCCCCTCGTCAGGCAGCTCGGGCTGGCCACAGCTGGAGGTCTGCGAGGTGGCAGCCTGGAGACCACTAGCCGCCGACCCCCAGCCCCGCCAGCGGGATGCCCCCAATGTGAGGCAGCGCAGGAGACCACCCGCCATCCCCCCCAAAGCCAGCAGGATGTCCAACAACGACAAGATGGCTGCCTTGGTCAACATCCCCATCATCTGTGAGGTGAGAGCTCGAGCAACAGACTGACAGAGAGCTGGAACGTAGAACGTAGACTAGTAAAGGGGCGGCCCGGTGGCGCAGTGGTAGAGTTGCTGCCTCGCAGCGCCAGAGACCTGGGTTCAATCCCAACTACGGGCGCTGTCTGTACGGAGTTTGTACGTTCTCCCCGTGACCTGCCTGGGTTTTCTCCGAGATCTTCAGTTTCCTCCCCCACTCCAAAGACGTCCAGGTTTATAGGTTAATTGGCCTGGTAAAAATGTAAAATTTGTCCTAGTGTGTGTAGGATAGTGTAAGTGTGCGGAGATCGCTGGTCAGTGCGGACTCGGTGGGCCGAAGGGCCTGTTTCCGTGCTGTATCTGTAAACTAAGCTAACCTAAACTAAACCACAGTACAGTATACTACAGTACAATATAGTATAGAACAGCTCAGGCCCTTCGGCCCACAATATCTCAACATCTATCAAGATCATCCCTTATCTGCCTGCACATCACGCATATCCCTCCACTCCCTGCGTATCCACAGGCCTATATAAAAGCCTCTTAAATGCCACTATAGTTTGTGTCCCTGCCACCACTCCTGTAGTACGTTCTGGGCACCAACCACTCTCTGTGTAAAGAAACTTGCCCCGTGCATGAGTGAGAGAACAGGTTGGGGGAGAAGAGGTTTAGCTTTGAGTTTAGAGATCCAGTGCGGAATCAGACCCTTTAGCCCACCGGGTCCACGCCGACACTATCCTACACACTCGCAGGGGCGGAGATCACTATCAAAACATGGGGAGACGTGTGTCTGTGTGTGTTTGTGTCTGGCTGAGTATGAGTCTGTGTGTGTGTGTGAGTCTGTGTGTCTGTCTGAGTATGACTGTCTGTGTATCTGTCTGTGTCTGTGTCTGAGTATGTCTGAGTGTGTCTGTGTGTGTGTGTGTGTCTGAGTCTGTCTGTCTGTCTGTCTGTCTGTCTGTCTGTCTGTCTGTCTGTCTGTCTGTCTGTCTGTCTGTCTGTCTGAGTATGTCTGTCTGAGTATGTCTGTCTGAGTATGTCTCTGTGTGTGTGTCTGTCTGTCTGAGTATGTATGTCTGTGTGTGTGTCTGTCTGGGTATGTCTGTCTGAGTATGTCTGTCTGTGTGTGTGTCTGTCTGGGTATGTCTGTCTGAGTATGTCTGTCTGTGTGTGTGCCTGTCTGGGTATGTCTGTCTGAGTATGTCTGTCTGTGTGTGTGCCTGTCTGGGTATGTCTGTCTGGGTATGTCTGTCTGTGTGTGTGTCTGTGTGTGTCTGTCTGTGTACGTATCTGTCTGCGTGTGTGTGTCTGAGTCTGTGAGTGTGTCTACATGTGTGTGTGTGTGTTTGTGTGTCACTGTGTCTGTGTGTGTATGTGTCGGAGTCTGTCTGTCTGTGAGTGTGTCTGCATGTGTGTGTGTATGTGTGTGTCTGGTGTGTGTGGGTGTCTGGTGTGTGGGTGTCTGGTGTGTACGTCTGCCTGCTTGTGTGTGTTTGTGTGTCACTGTGTGTGTGTCTCCATCCTTCAGCAACTCCCTGACCCACCGGCCTTGTGTTACAGGATGCTTCAGCCACACCCACGCCACCAGACGAGATGAGCCGGTTGTTTGGGGATGAGAACCAAGTGGAGGCCAAGTATGGCCGAGTGCAGAAGCCCGGGTGCGGGAAGCCACGAGTGGCAGCGGGGGCGGGCTGGACACCAGTAACCACCACCCCACTGGCCAGTGACCAGAACAAGGCCAGGAGGCCCCCGCCCCCACACCCACACCCACACCCACAGTGGGAGCCCAACGATGCGATCTACTCACTGGCCATGGAGCCGCAGCCGAGATGTAACCAGCCGCTGGCCAGTGAGACGGTGGACGTTGTGTACACGGAGGTGCGAGTGGGTCAGTGGCGGGAGGCCAGCGACGGCCCCCCGGCCACAGGGTCAGTGGCTCCGGACACTCCCCCCCGCCTCTCCCCCAACATCCACGCCAGAGCCAAGCCCCCATCCCCCTCACACTGCCTGCAGAAGGCCGGAGGGAACCCGAGACCGACATCCCACCCCCCCAACGCCGGCCTCGCAGCCTCTCGGAGCAGCAACGTGTCCTCGGCCTCGACGGACAACATCTACCAACATGTGGCCGTGGCTCCATCAACGCGCAACCAGGCGAAGCCCGACAAGGTAAAGACCATGCAAGGCAAACGTTACTCAGCGGGACAGGCAGCATCTCTGGAGAGAAGGGAAGGGTCTCGACCCGAAATGTCACCCATTCCTTCTCTCCAGAGATGCTGCCTGACGCGCTGACTTACTCCAGCATTTTGTGTAAATATTATACATAAATATAAATGAGTTGCTGTCCAAACTGCACGTACCCGCCTTGGGCTTTCCCCTTGACTGAACATACACAGTCCTGTATGTGTGTGCGTGTGTACATGTTGCGTGTGCGTGTGTGTTTGTGTGTACATGTTGCGTGTGTGTGTGTTTACATGTTGTGTGCGTGTGTGTGTTTACATGTTGCGTGCGTGTGCGGGTGTCTGTGCGCGTGTCTGTGCGCATGTGTGTGCGTGTACATGTTGCATGCGTGCGTGTGTGCATGCATGTGTTGTGTGTGCATGTGCGTGCATGTGCATGTGTGTGCGTGTGTGTGTGTGCGCATGTGTGCGTGTGTGTGCGCGTGTGTGTGTGCTCGTGTGTGCGTGCGTGTGTGTGCGTGCGTGTGCGTGCGTGTGTGTGTGTGCGTGCGTGTGTGTGTGTGTGCGTGCACGTGTGTGTGTGTGCGTGCGTGTGTGTGTGTGCGTGTGCGTGCGTGTGTGCATGCATGTGTGTGTGTGTGTGTGTGCATGCGTGTGTGTGCATGTGCGTGTGTGTGCGTGCGTGTGTGCGTGCGTGTGTGTGTGTGCGCGTGCGTGTGTGTGCATGCGTGTGTGCGTGCGTGTGTGTGTGTGCGTGTGTGTGTGCGTGTGCGTGTGTGTGCATGCGTGTGTGCACGCGTGTGTGTGTGTGCGCGTGCGTGTGTGCGTGCGTGCGTGTGTGTGCGTGCGTGTGCGTGCGTGTGCGTGCGTGTGTATCTGTGCTATGTCTCTGTGACTATCGTTCCCACAATAAAACTGTCTTTTCTCCACAGGATGAAACACGTAAAAGTTGGTTCTCGGACTGGAAGTGCAAGTGAAGGGAGGAGACAAACGAGGGAGCAGTGGGACCGTGGTCCAGAGCCATGGAGCGGTGTTCAGTGACCTCCTGATCCCTGCAGCCCCACGTATCCACACCACTGCGAAGAACAGTCCAACCCTTCCCACTTTGACACTAACCCTGCATCATGTCTGTGCTTCAGACTCTGACACCAATGCTTGAAACCTTTGCAGATGTCACAATAAGCTGCCATTAATGTGAACGTGGTGTACTCACTATTGGTGAGTTACCGCTTTGTCTCTGTATTATATGAGCCCTTTAGTTTAGAGATACAGCGCGGAAATAGGCCATTCGGCCCACCGAGTCTGTACCGACCAGCGATCCCCGCACATTAACACTATCCTACACACACTAGGGACAATTTACATTGATACCAAGCCAATTAATCTTTGGAGTGTGGGAGCAAACCAAAGATCTCGGAGAAAACCCACGCAGGCCACGGGGAGAACATACTAACTCCGTACAAACAACATCCGTAGTTGGGATCGAACCCTGGTCTCTGGAGCTGCAAGCGCTGTAAGGAAGCAACTCTAACCGCTGTGCCACCGTGCTGTCCCTCTGTAGCAGTGAATTACTATTGAAACTGGGGCTATTACTTCAATAAGTGGTGTGAAAATATACAAAGAAGTGAATTTATGTCCATTTTGCTGTTCTCCCCTGGACCCTGAGACTCAGTAAACACATCTGAGAGGCGATGAGGAGTGTTGCAGGTTTCTGCTCCTTGATGGAAGGTGCTACCCTGCAGTCCACACAACCTCTAGCTCCACATCCACCGTGAGAATCTACCGCAAGTGCAATGCCCTTATTTTAGTCCTCGCGTTACAATCCACTGACTCGCACACTACCAGCAAACTCTGCCAACACTTGGGCCCCGAGCCCCCGCACAGAAATGCAAAGGCAGGGCTGGCTCCAAGCCTTAAAGATAAGAAATAATATTTGTATGAAACTTGTTAAGACCATCCTGAGACGGACATTTTCTAACGCTTAAGTGTCTTGTTAGGTGCTTGTATTTTTCTCCATGGTGATATTATTGAATCAGAGCCGTGTACAGTTTTGTTAGTCACTTAAATTATTTTTGTTGTTTCTTTAATAAAATTATAATTTAATAAATGTTGTGTTGGGTCTGGATTTATGGACAAGCGCTCACTGAGTGTGTAGGGAGAGAATGAGCTCAGTCAACATGATCCGATAGAGGTGGGAAGTCAATAACTCACAACGCCAGAGGCCCGGGTTCGAACCTGAACTTGGGTGCTGTCCGTGCGGAGTTTGCACGTTCTCCCAGTGGCTGCGTGCGTTTTTCTCCGGGTGCTCCGGTTTCCTCCCGCACTGCAAAGACGTGCAGGTTTGCAGGTTAATTGCCCTCTGTAAATTGCCCCTGATGTGTAGGGAGTGGATGAGAAAGTGGGATAACATAGAACTAACGTGAACGGGTGATCAAGTGAGTTTATTGTCATGTGTCCCTGATAGGACAATGAAATTCTTGCTTTGCTTCAGCGCAACAGAATATAGACGGCATTGACTACAAAACAGATCAGTGTGTCCATATACCATTGATCAAAGTTGAGCTGGAGCTGGAGCCGGCGTTATTGTTTGATGGGAATAAAATGCCCTCAGTGCGTTCCATAAACTGTTCTAGTTCCACTCTGCAGAATTAATCCCAGCAATTTATTTTGATGTAATCCTAATGCCTCGTTGATTTAATCCTTTTCAATGAGCTGCCAAGACGTCTGTTCCAGCATCATTTCCACTTGCGGCTCTTGCTTTGGTGATAATGATCATCTATCTGTTTGATCTTGGCGCAGCGGTAGAGTTGGTGCTGACAGCGCTTGCAGCGGCAGAGACCCAGGTTCAATCCTGACTACGGGTGCTGTCTGTCTGTGGCTCAGCACTTCAACTTCCCCTCCCATTCCGAATCCGACCTCTCTGTCCTGGGCCTCATCCATGGCCAGAGTGAGCACCACCGGAAATTGTAGGAGCAGCATCTCATATTCCGCTTGTGCAGTCTGCATCCCAAAACGTTGCCTATTTCCTTCGCTCCATAGATGCTGTCGCACCCGCTGAGTTTTTCCAGCAATTTTGTCTACCTGCTGTCTGTACGGAGTTTGTACGTTCTCACCGTGACCTGCGTGGGTTTCCTCCGAGATCTTCGGATTCCTCACACACTCCAAAGACGTACAGGTTTGTAGGTTAATTCGCTTTGTGTAAAAATGTGATACGCTGCAGAACGCACTAGCGGCCCTGGGTCCTGGCTGTGGTCAAGGGTCCCTTACTGACTCAGTGGCACAGTGGCTCAGCACAGACTGCAATGCCCCTGTCCCACTTAGGAATCCTGAACGGAAACCTCTGGAGACTTTGCGCCCCACCCAAGGCTTCCGTGGGGTTCCCGGAGGTTTTTGTCAGTCTCCCTCACGGTCTAAAGTGGTTTCCATAGAAGAAACATAGAAGAAGCGGAAACCACTTTCGACCATTAGGACCTTTACGGAGACTGACGAAAACCTCCGGGAACCTCCGGGAACCGCACGGAAACCTTGGGTGGGGCGCAAAGTCTCCAGAGGTTCCCGTTCAGGTTTCCCAAGTGGGACAGGGGCATGACCGCAGTGTATCCCTGCAACGCTGCTCTACCGGGCGTGAGCTGCCCCTGCAGGTACTCGAGTGTGTCAGTAGATGGCGATCACAGCGCAAGGCAATCAGAACCTCCGCAGGCCAGACATCACAGATAACGACACGGAGACACAGCGAGTCCAGTGCCCAGTGGAAACACATGCGTTTAGTTTGATCTATGTTCAGCTCAGGTCTGAAGAAGGGTCTCGACCCATTGTTTCTCTCCAGAGATGCTGCCTGTCTCTCTGAGTTACTCCAGCATTTTGTGCCTGTCTTTGGTGTAAACCAGCATCTGCAGTTCATAGAATCATAGAAACATAGACAATAGGTGCAGGAGGAGGCCATTCGGCCCTTCGAGCCAGCACCGCCATTCATTGTGATCATGGCTGATCATCCCCTATCAATAACCCGTGCCTGCCTTCTCCCCATATCCTGAAGAAGGGTCTCGACCCGAAACGTCGCCTATCTCCTTCGCTCCTTAGATGCTGCTGCACCTGCTGAGTTTCTCCAGCTTTTTGTGTAACCCTTCTCCCCATATCCCTTGACTCCACTAGCCCCTAGATCTCTATCCAACTCTCTCTTAAATCCATCCAGTGACTTGGCCTCCACTGCCCTCTGTGGCAGGGAATTCCACAAATTCACAACTCTCTGGGTAAAACTATTTTTTTCTCACCTCAGTCTTAAATGACCTCCCCTTTATTCTAAGACTGTGGCCCCTGGTTCTGGACTCGCCCAACATTGGGAACATTTTTCCTGCATCTAGCTTGTCCAGTCCTTTTATAATTGTATATGTATCTATAAGATTCCCCCTCATCCTTCTAAAGTGAATACAAGCCTAGTCTTTTCAATCTTTCCTAATATGACAGTCTTGCCATCCCAAGGATCAATCTCGTGAACCTACGCTGCACTGCCTCAATCACAAGGACGTCCTTCCTCAAAATAGGAGACCAGTTCCTTCCCACGCATTCAATTTGGTTCATTAGTAATGGCACTTGGACCCAGGTACAGTGATAAACTTTTTGCTGCGTACTATCCAGTCAAAGAAAAGACGAGACATGATTCTGAAGAAGGGACTCGCCCCGAAATGTCACCTCTTCCATTTCTCCAGAGATGCTGCCTGATCCGCTGAGTTACTCCAGCTTTTTGTGTAACCCTCCAATGAAAGCTAGTTCAGAGGCCTCCACCAACATCAAATTATGCAGCACCAGCTTAGTCCTAGCTATTATTTTTTTAGAGATAGAGCGCAGAAACTGGCCCTTCGGCCCACCGGGTCCGCACTGACCAGCGATCCCCGCACACTAACACTATCCTACACACACTAGGGACAATTTCTACATTTATACCAAGCCAATTAACCGACAAACCTGCACGTCTTTGGAGAGCGGGAGGAAACTGAAGATCTCGGAGAAAACCCACGCAGGTCACGGGGAGAACGTGCAAACTCCGTACAGACAAGCACCCATGGCCGGGATCGAACCCGGGTCTCTGGCGCTGTGAGGCAGCAACTCTACCGCTGCGCCACCGTGCCACCTCCTTTGGCATTTCCTTCATCTGGTTTTGGTTAACCCAGTATCAGACTAAAGTTGCCCGTAGGTCCTTGAGTTCTGAATCCAGTTACATCCTCCCTCTGACTTCACATTTCACCCCCTAACTCTCCTAATCTGACACCTACTTGTCTCTTTCTCACCTCCAACCTCCAGCCTTTGTCATTTACCCCACCCGTTTACCAAGCAACCCCCCTCCCCCTCACCTGTATCCACCTATCACTTGCCACGCTTTATCTCACCCTTTTCCAACTTGCTCCCCTCCCCCCGCCCACACTACGGTCTGAAGAAGGGTCCCGACCTGAAATGTCACCTGTCCATTCCCTCCACAGATGCTGCCTGGCCCGCTGAGCTTCTCCAGCACTTCGTTTGGAGATGCAGCGAGGAAACAGGCCCTTCGACCCACCGTGTCCGCATCGACCAGTGATCCCCGCACACTAAGGCAGGAACGGGGTACTGATTGTGGATGATCGACCATGATCGCATTGAATGGCGGTGCTGACTCGAAGGGCCGAATGGCCTCCTCCTGCACCTATTTTCTCATTTACAATTACTGTATACCAAAGCCAATTAACCTACAAACCTGTACGTCTTTGGAGTGTGGCAGGAAACCGGAGCACCCGGAGAAAACCCACACAGGTCACGGGGAGAACGTACAAACTCCAAACGTAATGGCCTGTCTCCGCGCTGTATCTCTAAGCTAAGATGCTGCACATCTGATAATAATTCTCTGGCGAAGTATTCTGGTCCGCACCGACCACACACTAGCACTACCCTACACACACCAGGGACATAGAAACATAGAAACATAGAAAATAGGTGCAGGAGTAGGCCATTCGGCCCTTCGAGCCTGCACCGCCATTCAATGTGATCATGGCTGATCATCCAACTCAGTATCCCGTACCTGCCTTCTCTCCATACCCCCTGATCCCTTTAGCCACAAGTGCCACATCTAACGCCCTCTTAAATATAGCCAATGAACTGGCCTCAACTACCTTCTGTGGCAGAGAATTCCAGAGACTCACCACTCTCTGTGTAAAGAATGTTTTCCTCATTTCGGTCCTAAAGGAATTCCCCCTTATCCTTAGACTGTGACCCCTTGTTCTGGACTCCCCCAACATCGGGAACAATCTTCCAGCATCTAGCTTGTCCAACCCCTTAAGAATTTTGTAGGTTTCTATAAGATCCCCCCTCAATCTTCTAAATTCCATCGAGTACAAACCGAGTCTATCCAATCTTTCCTCATATGAAAGTCCTGACATCCCAGGAATCAGTCTGGTGAATCTTCTCTGTACCCCCTCTATGGCAAGGATGTCTTTCCTCAGATTTGGAGACCAAAACTGTACGCAGTACTCCAGGTGTGGCCTCACCAAAACCCTGTACAACTGCAGTAGAACCTCCCTGCTCCTATACTCAAATCCTTTCGCTATGAATGCTAACATACCATTTGCTTTCTTCACTGCCTGCTGCACCTGCATGCCTACTTTCAATGACTGGTGTACCATGACACCCAGGTCTCGTTGCATCTCCCCCTTACCTAATCTGCCACCATTCAGATAATAGTCTACCCTCATGTTTTTGCCACCAAAGTGGATAACCTCACATTTATCCACATTGTACTGCATCTGCCATGCATCTGCCCATTCACTCAGCCTATCCAAATCACCCTGCAGCCTCCAGGCATCCTCCTCACACCTAACTATACCCCCCAGCTTGGTATCATCTGCAAATTTGGAGATGTTGCATTGAATTCCCTCGTCCAAATCATTAATATATATTGTAAATAGCTGGGGTCCCAGCACTGAGCCTTGCGGCACCCCACTAGTCACTGCCTGCCATTCTGAAAAGGACCCGTTTACTCCTACCCTTTGCCTCCTGTCTGCTAGCCAGTTCTCTATCCACATCAATACTGAACCCCCAATACCGTGTGCTTTAAGTTTGTATGCTAATCTCTTATGCGGGACCTTGTCGAAAGCCTTCTGAAAGTCTAGATATAACACATCCACTGGTTCTCCCTTATCCACTCTACTAGTTACATCCTCGAAAAATTCTATCAGATTTGTCAGACATGATTTACCTTTCGTAAATCCATGCTGACTTTGTCCAATGATTTCACCACTTTCCAAATGCGCTGCTATCCCATCTTTAATAACTGACTCTAGCAGTTTCCCCACTACCGATGTTAGACTAACTGGTCTGTAATTCCCCGCTTTCTCTCTCCCTCCTTTTTTAAAAAGTGGGGTTACATTAGCTACCCTCCAATCCTCAGGAACTACTCCAGAATCTAAGGAATTTTGAAAAATTATCACTAATGCATCCACTATTTCTGTGGCTACCTCCTTGAGTACTCTGGGATGCAGACTATCTGGCCCTGGGGATTTATCGGCCTTCAATCCGTTCAATTTACCCAACACCACCTCCCGGCTAACCTGGATTTCACTCAGTTCCTCCATCTTATTTGACCCCCGTTCCACTGCTATTTCCGGCAGATTATTTATGTCTTCCTTAGTGAAGACAGAACCAAAGTAGTTATTCAATTGGACAATTTACATTTATGCCAAGCCAATTAACCTACAAACATGTACGTCTTTGGAGTGCGGGAGGAAACCGAAGATCTCGGAGAAAACCTACGCAGGTCACGGGGAGAACGTACAAACTCCGTACAGACAGCACCCGTAGTCGGGATCGAACCTGGGTCTCTGGCGCTGAAAGCGCTGTAAGTCAGCAACTCTACCGCTGCGCCATCGTGTTGCCCGATTAGTATGGGTGTCAGGGATTAGAGAGAGAAGGCTGGAGAATGGGGTTGAGAGGGGAAGATCGATCAGCCATGATTGAATGGCGGAGTAGACTAGATGGGCCAAATGGCCCAATTCTGCTCCTATCACTTATGAACATAAATAGGTCAGTGATCTAGATGTAATAACAGTGGTAAGCGAGGTGTTAACAGTTTGCTTTGGGCTGAGATTCTTTCATTGTAACATAAGCAAAGAACCCATTAAATCAATAGGTTACAAAAGCAGATTAGACTGCATGCTTGGCTGGAGAAAGCAATTGCTGCTGAATCCTGGGCTGTAGATCACACTGCAGCCCCAGAGAACGCTCCAGCTACTGAGAATCAACCTTAGTCTAGCGTTCTGTACCTCACTCTTCATGGAAATTGCCGCTGGAATGCAAGAAGCAATTATATTGTGACCAAGTGATCAATACGCAGCATGTAATCAGAAAGATTGGAGGAAGAGCACATGCTAAGTCTGCCTTAGGCTTGAAGTCAGTGTCCAAGTAACTAAATCAGTTTAGGTTAGTGTAGAAATATAGAGCAGAAATAGGCCCTTCGGCCCACCGAGTCCATTCTGGCCGGCGATCTCCACACACTAACACTATCCTATACACACTAGGGATCATTTACAATTTGACCAAGCCAATTAACCTGCAAACCTGTACGTCTTTGGAGTGTGGGAGGGAACCGGAGCTTCCTGGAGAAAACCCACGAGGGTCACGGGGAGAACGTGCAAACTCCGTACAGACAGCACCCGTAGTCAGGATCGAACCCGGGTCTCTGGCGCTGTGAGGCAGCAACTCTACCGTGCCGCCCCTAACGCACCAGGTATTTATATGCATCTTCCTCACCATCATGGAACACAGAACAGTACATCGCAGGCACAGGCCCTTCGGCCCACAATGTCTGTGCTAAAAATGATGCCAAGATTAACCAATCTCATCTCCCTGAGTATGATCCCTCCTTTCCCTGCATATCCATGTGCCTACGTGAAACACTTAAGGGTCTGAAGAAGGGTTTCGGCCCGAAATGTTGCTTATTTCCTTCGCTCCTTAGATGCTGCTGCACCCGCTGAGTTTATCCAGCACTTTTGTCTGTCACTATCGTATCTGCTTCCACCACCACCAGCAGTTTGTTCCAGGCACCCACCGCTCTCAGTGTAAAAAACTTGCCCACACATCTGGTTTAAACTCATCTTAAACCTATGCCCTCTAGTGTGGGACATCTCCATCCTGCGAATAAGGTTCTGACTGTCTACCGTATCTATGCCTCTCCTAGATTTATGCACTTCTATCAGCTTTCCATGAACAATCCAAGTTTGTCCAACCTCTCCTTAGACCTAATACTCTCTCTAATCCAAGCAGCGTTCTCGATGAAACATCATTCAGCATCAGACAGGCAAAGACTGTGCAGGTTTGTAGGTTAATTGGCTTGGTATCATTGTAAATTGTCCCAGGTGTATGTGGGATAGTGTGCAAGGGATCGATGATCAGAGTGGATTCAGTTTCCCAAAGGGCCTGTTTCCACACTGTATATCTAAACGAAACTAAACTAAAATTCAAATATGATACCTTGTGCACCATCATGGCAAGGTTTAATTTAGTGGCACCTTAAGTCCATGCACGCCCTCTTGTTTTTTGCACACCTACAATAGCAACAAGGTTCTGACAGTGCATTAATTAAGCAGCAATCTATATATACCTAACTTGGTAGCTGAGCAATGCAGCAAATGGCATTCATTGTGGCTGGAGCGAACTAGGTCTGGTTGGATAATGGGATCACTAGATAACATGCATCAGAATATTGCTCACGTTCATGAGGTGTATAGTAGCAGCAGATTTAGGCCATTCGGCCCTTCACGCCAACTCAATCATGGCTGGTCTATCTTTCTCTCCAAACCCCATTCTCTTGCCTTCTCCCCGTAACCCTTGACAACCGTACTAATCTTAAATCTATCAATCACCTTAAAAAATACCCATTAAGCTAGCCTGCACAGCCGTCTGTGGCAATGAATTCCACAGACTCTCCACCCATAATGATCAACTGCAATGTATTTCAAAATTATAAGGCCCCCTCACAATATTTAAGAGACATCTGGAGAAGTTATAGAAGGCTTCAGACCGAATTAAATGGGATCAATGTACAATGGGCAGCATGAACATGATGGGCCGAACAGCCTGAGCTTATGACTCTGATT
This sequence comes from Raja brachyura, assembly GCA_963514005.1. The sequence continues at coordinate 10,868,735 of OY740820.1, forward strand.
TTCATTCCTGATTAAAATCCTTTGACTTCAAACATTTTGATTCCCCCTCATCCATTGCCTCGTGTCCTGTTGAGTATTTATAATATTTTTTGCTCTATTAAAAAAAATGGATTTCCCGCATCAGTAGTTTGATCAATAAACAATAGACAATAGGTGCAGGAGTAGGCCATTCGGCCCTTCGAGCCAGCACTGACATTCAATGTGATCATGGCTGATCATCCCCAATCAGTACCCCGTTCCTGCCTTCTCCCCATATCCCCTGACTCCGCTATTTTTAAAAGCCCTATCTAGCTCTCTCTTGAAAGCACCCAGAGAACCTGCCTCCACCGCCCTCGGAGGCAGAGAATTCCACAGACTCACCACTCTCTGTGACTTATCTTCTAGTAAAAATATATTCCCCTGAAAATAAAATTAAAAACACCAAAGAGGAACCTTGGATAGATATGGAAAATGGATGACATGTAAAAAAGGACTCGGAGTTCTGGAGTAACTCAGAGCGCCTGGAGAACATGGAGACGTGAGGTCCGAAATATTACCTATTCCTGTTCTCCAGAGATGCTGCCTGACCTGCTGAGTCACTCCAGCTTTTTGCATCTACCTCATATGCTGGTGATGAATTCCTGATCCTCCAATCTACCTCATTGTGGCCCTTGCACTTTTTTTAGCTGCAATTTCTCTACAGCTGTCATGCTAGATGCTCCATTCCTTTTGTTTTCTCTTTTGTGCTACCTGATCCACTCACGTAAGGTTTGGTTTGCCTGCAGATCATGAAAAGCTTTAAGTTGCGTGCTAACCAGTCAGCGGAAAGACTACACATGATTACAATCGAGCCGTCCACATTGTACAGATACATGATAAAGTGAACAACATTTAGTGCAAGATAAAATCAGATTTATAAGTCAGACAGTAAATTAAATATAGTCTGAGGGTCTCTAATATAGGTAGTAGCTCAGGACCACTCTCCTGGTGTTGGTAAGATGGTTTGGAAAACAAAAGCTGCTATACTTTAAATCTGAAGCTAGACACACAGTGCTGGAGTAACTCAGCGAGGCAGGCAGCGTCTCTGGAGAGAAGGAATGGGTGACGTTTTGGGTCGTGGTCTGAAGAAGGGTCTCGACCCGAAACGTCACCCATTCCTTCTCTCCAGAGATGCTGCCTGTCCCGCTGAGTTACTCCAGCTTTTTGTGTCTCTCTTCGCTTTAAATCTCCGGTTCTGCAGTTCCTTCCTACACATACCGTAAATCTGAAACTGAAATAGAAAAGACAGCAACTCAGGCAGCTTCAATGGAGATGATTCAGGGAAATGGCCCTTTATTGTAATGGGAAAAGTCAGAAAGCAAGTATGTTTTACGTACTTGCAGTTGTACAGGGTTTTGGTGAGACCACACCTGGAGTATTGCGTACAGTTTTGGTCTCCAAATCTGAGGAAAGACATTCTTGCCATAGAGGGGGTACAGAGAAGATTCACCAGACTGATTCCTGGGATGTCAGGACTTTCATATGAGGAAAGATTGGATAGACTCGGCTTGTACTCGCTGGAATTTAGGAGATTGAGGGGGGGTCTTATAGAAACTTACAAAATTCTTAAGGGGTTGGAAAAGCTAGATGCTGGAAGATTGTTCCCGATGTTGGGGGAGTCCAGAACAAGGGGTCACAGTCTAAGGATAAGGGGGAATTCCTTTAGGACTGAGATGAGGAAAACATTCTTTACACAGAGAGTGGTGAGTCTCTGGAATTCTCTGCCACAGAAGGTAGTTGAGGCCAGTTCATTGGCTATATTTAAGAGGGCGTTAGATGTGGCCCTTGTGGCTAAAGGGATCAGGGGGTATGGAGAGAAGGCAGGTACGGGATACTGAGTTGGATGATCAGCCATGATCACATTGAATGGCGGTGCAGGCTCGAAGGGCCAAATGGCCTACTCCTGCTCCTATTTTTCTATGTTTCTATGTTGCAGAGAGAGGAGGTGTTGAAGAAGGGAGCGTCTGTGTAGAGCCCAGACTGAGGGGTGATCTTGTGGAGGTGTGTAAAATCACGAGGGGAATAACTAGGGTGAATGCACAGACTTGAGAGAGAGGGGACACACTGGGGTGAGAGGACACAGACTGAGGAGAGAGGGCGCAGAGTGGGGAAGAGAGGGCACAGAGTGGGGGGAGAGAGGACACAGAGTGCAGGAGAGAGGGCACAGGGTGGGGGACTGAGAATGGGACAAAAACAGAAATGCTGGAAGACCTCAGCCAGTTGGGCAGCTTCCGGTGAAAGAGAAACCACCTGCATCTTGTGTGTCACCAGCACTTGCTCACATTCGGCAGGCACAGGCAGCACAGACAGACAGTGTGAGACAGACAGCGTGAGACAGACGGCGTGAGACAGACAGCGTGAGACAGACAGCGTGAGACAGACAGTGTGAGACAGACAGCGTGAGACAGACAGTGTGCCAGACCTAAGCAGAAACCTTGAGCACAGCCTGGCAGCAGAGGTCATTCAGCACAGGGTTGAGGCAGGGGTCAGAGTGCAGGCATCAATACCCAGATACAAGATGTTGATGAGGCTTTTGCACGGACACATGGATATGCAGGGAATGGAGGGATTATGGATCACACACAGGCAGCGAACACTCGTTTACCTTGGCATCAAGGGGCGGCACAGTGGCGCAGAGGGGCGGTGTAGCTGTCTGTACGGAGTTTGCACGTTCTCCCCGTGACCTGCGCTCGGTTTCCTCCCACACTCCCAAGAAGTATAGGGTTGAAGGTTAATTGGCTTCAGTAAATTGTAAATTGGTCCTAGTGTGTGTAGGATAGTGCTAGTGTGTACAGGGAGATCGCTGGCCGGTGGGGACTCGGTGGGCCGTAGGGCCTGTTTCTGCGTTGTATCCCTAAAGTTTAAAGTCTAAATCAAGATCAGGACAGACAATGTGGGCTGAAAGGCCTGCTCATGTGCCGTACTATTCTGTGTGTCATGTATATCTACCCCAGGGATATTTGAGGTGTTCTTAAAGGGCCTGTCCCACTTATGCGATGTTGGTTCGCTAATTACGCCACCTCGTGGTCGCTTGAGGCGTACGGGCCTCGCGGGGCCGGTCCCACTTCGAAACGTGGAAACGTATGGAGTTGTGCGGGGCTGGTCCCGATATTGCGCGGTACTCCAGAAATCTGACAGTGTCCAAAATCTTCGCGCACCAACGGCTTGTCGGCCCGCTGGCGCATTGCGGTCGTACGCAGCGTCTTGACTGCGTACGCCTAGCTCGTGGTGTTGCGCGATGACATCACCGCGGCGTGACATTGCGTGATGACGTCACCGCCCGACGCCATGCGACGCCCAAATTCAGTCGGCTCGCCTCCTGCCCAGCTGAGTTGGATGATCAGCCATGATCATATTGAATGGCGGGTGCAGGCTCGAAGGGCCGAATGGCCTACTCCTGCACCTATTGTCTATGTTTCTATGTTTCTATGTAAGGATGACGCCGCGCGAACTTAGCGCGAACATCGCGTGAACTCTGCTTCCGTTTGGTCGCGCTAAACGCATGCAATCGCTTGCAAGTGGGACAGGCCCTTAAGGCACCACTTTGCCCGAATATTTCATGTTAAAGACAGCTTCCAAATCGGATTGCGTTATGAGACAGTGTGCAGTCATGGCGATAACATGACTAACTGATACTGTTCCTGACTTCCACCTTGAAACTTCTAGAGGTTCATCGAAGTGTGAATGAAAATCATTTATTCTGAAAGGAAGTAAAATGTAATTATTCACCGCGCCAGCAGGTTGGCTGGGAGGTGGGGATAATTATCTGAATCAAAAGCTCATCATTTCAGGTTTAAATCATTTTCAATTGAGAGGAAATGTCTTTATGCCTGTTTAATTGGCTTGCTCAGTGGAGAACATCCATCCTCGCATGTTTTGACGATGTCATCACTTTCTGAGTAGCTCTTCATATATCTACAACTGGGCCCCGCTTTGCTGAGTCACATCCACTTCAGTCACAGCCCAGAAAAGTAACTAAGTCAGTAAGTTTATTGGCCAAGTATTCACATACAAGGAATTTGCCTTGGTGCTCCGCCCGCAAGTAACAACATGACATGCAGTGACAGTTACGAATGACTCAGAAGACACTAAACATTGTGAAGATGCGGGACAGGCAGCGTTACTGTGGAGAGGGAATGGGTGAGGTTTCCGATCAAGACCCTTCTTAAAGGCTTTGAAGGGTCTGAGGAAGGGTCTGAGGAAGGGTCTCGACGGATCTGAGGGTCCCGACCCGAAACGTCGCCTATCCATGTTCTCCAGAGGTGCTGCCCGACCCGCTGATCAGCGGGTCAGGCAGCATCTCTGGAGAACATGGATAGGCGACGTTTCGGGTCGGGACCCTTCTTCAGACCCTCCAGTTTGAAGAAGTACAAGCATCTACTTGTCCAACTGGATACACTCCAACCTGATCCTGAATGTCAAAAAAACAAAGGAGGTCATCGTCGACTTCAGGAAAAACCGGCACAGTCCCACACCACTTCACATCAATGACAGCGATGTGGAGGTGGTCAATAGCACAAAGTTCCTGGGGGTGCAGATCACTAACAGTCTGACCTGGTCGAATAACATCTCATCAACAGTTAAGAGAGCGCAGCAGCGGTTGCACTTTCTGCGCCGGATGAGAAGAGCTCACCTCCCCCATCCCATCCTCACCACTTTCTACAGGGGCACCATAGAGAGTATTCTGACCAGCTGTATCTCTGTCTGGTTTGGGGACTGTAAAGCCTCCGACTGGAAGTCCGTGCAGAGAGTGGTGAGGACAGCGGAAAAAATCATCGGGACCTCTCTCCCCTCAATCGGGGATATTGCGACCAAACGTTGCGTGTCTAAGGCCAGAAGTATTATAAAAGACCCCACACATCTCCATCACGGACTGTTCACTCTGCTGCCCTCGGGCAAAAGATATCGCAGCATAAGGAGCAGAACATCAAGGTTCTGCAACAGCTTCTTCCCACGAGCCATCAGACTCCTGAATGCCACGTAATGGGCTGCCACCATTGTCTATTTATCCTTTTATCCATGTTTATCCTTCTGTTAATTATCGTGTTGCACAGGGAGCCAAATGTAATGGAATTTCGTTTGGAACTGCATATATCAATGTGTTTCTAAATGACAATAAAGTTTGTTTGACTTTGACTTGATGTGTCTTTCCTTGGTAAACCAGCATCTGCAGTTTCTTCTACAGTTGTCTACATTATGAATGCTCCACTGCAAAATCTCCTCAAGGAATGCCTCTCTCCTCTCTCACTGGGAGTCCTGTACGACCCCTTCTCACTGCTCACATTCTGTGAGACCTGCTGTTCTTTGATAAGACTGAAGAAGGGTCCTGACCTGAAACATCACCTATCCATATTCTTCACGGATGCTACCAGTCCCGCTGAGTTACTCCAGCATTTTGTGTCTTTCCTTAGTAAACCAGCACCTGCAGTTCCTTGTTTCTACTAGAAATAGTGAAAGACTTGGATAGAGTTGATTTGGAGAGGATGCTTCCACTAGTGGGAGAGTCTAGGACTAGAGGCCATGGCCTCAGAATTAAAGGACGTTTTTTTAGGAAGGAGATGAGGAGAAATTTCTTTAGTCGAAGGGAGGTGAATCTGTGGAATTCTTTGCCACAGAAGGATGTGGAGGCCAAGTCGGTGGATATTTTTAAGGCAGAGATTGATAGATTCTTGATTAGTACGGGTGTCAGAGGTTATGGGGAGAAGGCAGGAAAATGAGGTTAGGAGGGAGAGATAGATCAGCCATGATTGAATGGCGGAGAAGACGTGATGAGCCGAATGGCCTAATTATACTCCCATTCCTTATGGTCTTATGACCTTAAAGTTCTGCCTTTGTTTAGCCACTTTGTTGTTCGCAGGACAACCCTTGTGAAGTGTGATCCATGCTGCAATGTGGGGGACATCACACAGCAAGCTCACCCAGAGCTCAGTATGTTATAGTGTGGTTGGTTGAAGGATAGATTTTAGACAGATTCACCACTGTATTGCGAGATCTGTCAAGGATTTAAGTCAAGAGCGTTTAATTGCCACATGTACCGAAGATGGAACAATGACATTAGAAACATAGAAACATAGAAAATAGGTGCAGGAGGAGGACATTCGGCCCTTCGAGCCAGCACCGCCATTCATTGTGATCATGGCTGATCGTCCCCAATCAATAACCTGTGCCTGCCTTCTCCCCATATCCCTTGATTCCAATAGCCCCTAGAGCTCTATCTAACTCTCCCTTAAATCCATCCAATGACTTGGCCTCCACTGCCCTCTGTGGCAGGGAATTCCATAAATTCACAACTCTCGGGGTGAAAAAGTTTTTTTTTCTCACCTCAGTCTTAGATGACCTCCCCTTTATTCTAAGACTGTGGCCGCCGGTTCTGGACTCGCCCAACATTGGGAACATCTTTCCTGCATCTAGCTTGTCCAGTCGTTTTATAATTGTATAAGTTTCTATAAGATCCCCCCTCATCCTTCTAAACTCCAGCGAATACAAGCCTAGCCTCTTCAATCTTTCCTCATATGACAGTCCCGCCATCCCAGGGATCAATCTCATAAATATCCTCACTATAGGCAACAATTTTCAGACTGTCAGTTCACGAACTTGTCATTCTTCCTGCGTTTAACTCGTCAGTCAGTTGAGGTCCAAGTCACCGCAAGGGGACAACAAGTTCACAACAGAAGATGTCCGACAAGCTGGGTGTTGAATGCCTGCTTCTCGATGGTGGTAGAGAGTGTGGAACTGTGGTATTGCTACAGTGAATAGTGGACGTATGGAACTCTGGTTGGCGGTAGTTGTTTTTGTTTTTTTTTTCCTTCCAAGGACTGTATTCAATAATTGCATATTACAGTGTACCAGAAGGTACCAAAAACGTTCAAATGTCACATTGCCTCAGGCAATCATGATAATACAATAGTGGCATCTGTATCCACAATGTGGAATTCTCTGCCTCAGAGGGCGGTGGAGGCTGGTTCTCTGGATGCTTTCAAGAGAGAGCTAGATAGGGCTCTTAAAGATAGCGGAGTATGGGGAGAAGGCAGGAACTTGGCACTGATTGGGGATGATCAGCCATGATCACATTGAATGGCGGTGCTGGCTCGAAGGGCTGAATGGCCTACTCCTGCACCTATTGTCTATTGTCTATTGTCTAATGCACTAGATTCCCCCGGTGGCGACCAGCGTTCAGGGAAGTCGCCTAGAGTTCCCTCTCCAGGGACACGCGAGCACGGATGTAGCCCGGAAGAGGGGCAGGCAGCCGACTCCGGTGTGACCATTGATGACCCGATGCCTGGCCCCGCGAATGACCACCTTGGCCAGGCCCATGTGGATGTGGTGCAGTGGGTGGAATATGGAAGTGGATGTGTGGACCCGTGGTTACAGTACAATGGATGGTAGATGCACGGAACTATGGGTGGTGGTACAGTGTGTGTGGCAACTGTCCAAGGACACAGCTTGAGCCGCCGGATTTTGCTTTCAATTATTTATTAAGACAACAAGCAATGGGAAAGCCATATATTCAAAATATAACCAGAGGTTTTTCAACGGGGGATAGACGCAGAGATATCAGTCGACATCAATCGCTTACATTCAGTTGCAAGAAAACCAAAAGGAAAGGAAAGAGAACGTTCAACCTGGAATCGAGAAATCGCCGATCCTCCCGAATGAGAATGAGTCCAAACAGTGTAATGACAGAGCCCTTCCACTGGCTGAGTTAAGCCACGTGATTGTCCTTGTGCCCCAGTACCTCTGTGATACTGGAATTTGAAAAGAGTGGGGGGGGGGGGGGGGGGAGGCAGAAAGTTGCATTCGTGCATGGTGATTATAGCCGGTAACATAATGGTCCCCAGCTTCCTAGCACGGCATGGCGCTGTGCTGGCGTGGGCTAATAGCCGGTAACATAATGGTCCCCAGCTTCCTAGCACGGCATGGCGCTGTGCTGGCGAGAGCTAATAGCTGGTAACATAATGGTCCCCAGCTTCCTAGCACAGCACAGCGCTGTGCTGGCGAGAGCTAATAGCCGGTAACATAATGGTCCCCAGCTTCCTAGCACGGCATGGCGCTGTGCTGGCGTGGGCTAATAGCCGGTAACACAATGAAAGATATGCAAAAACGTAACGATAGTAAGGGAAACAGGCCATTGTCAGCCGAGGCCCAGGTGGAAACTCGGTGCAATGTTACCCCTGTAACACGGCACTGCGCTGTATTTGATCACCCGCCCCCACCGTCCCTTTCAGATCCAAGCGCAGCCCGAACTACCCGCTGCAAGCGCAGACCCAGCCGCAGCGGCCGATCCCAGTCTTCCTGCCGCCGGCCCACTGGGGTATTCCGCTGGGGGTCCCTGCACGAGGTGCGAAACACGGGCAGGTGTAGAGGGGGACACGGAAAAAGCTGGAGTGACTCAGCGGGCCCGCCAGCGCCTCTGAAGAAGAGCGGTAGGTGACATTCCCGGGTCGAGACCCTTCTTCGTGCAGACTGAGGCAGGGGAGAGGGAAACGAGAGCTGGGGTGGAAAGATTGCAACCTTCACGAATGCAATCAACCCGGCGTGCACAATCCAATAAGATCTAATAGAACAAGTTGTCCTACACGCCATACGCAAGAAGAAGGAGAAGAAGAGATGTGGACAGAGATGTAGAGAGATATAGAAACAAATGAATGAAAGATGTGCTAACAAGTAGTGATGATGAAGGACACAGGCCATTGGTAGCTGTGGTCCAGGTGAAACGAGTATAGACAGTCAGACTGAACGAGACGACTTGAAGCTGGTACGACTTGAGTGGGGGAGGGATGGAGAGAGGGGTTTTCACTTTGGCCACGGCCAACAATGGCCTGTTTCCTTCATCATCATTACTTTTTTCAACATCTTTTTCAATATCATTTCTTCTATATCCCTCGACATGACCGTCTATATCTCTTGTTTCCCTTCCCCCCCCCCCCCCCCCCCGACTCTCAGTCTGAAGAAGGGTCTCGACCCGATACATCACCTGTTGCTCATCTCCAGAGTCAATAGACAATAGACGCAGGAGTAGGCCATTCGGCCCTTCGAGCCAGCACCGCCATTCAATGTGATCATGGCTGATCATCCCCAACACTGGCTGACCCGCTGAGTTTTGATTCAGATTTTTGATTCCATCTTCAGTTGAAACCAGCGTCTGCAGTTCCTTCCTACCCAGGTGTAGAGGGGAGGTGCGTTGAGGGGCAGGAACACACACACTGGTCACACGGTCCATGAGGAAGCTGCTGAAAAGAGGAATCACCAAAGCTGGCTGATTTACAACAAACAACTCTGATTGAAAGTTAATGCCCTCAACATCTGCAGCAAGCGATTACAAAAAACAGTAGGGATATAGAAAGGCTTCCTTGAAACCCCAGTAAGGGGCAAAGCTCCACTGTGTGTTGTGATAAAAAAATACTGACAAAGAGGAATTAGCCCTAGAATCTGCCTGTGCTTCCTGGAATGAATAGCCGTCACTGTCACTGACTTCAGCGGTAAATTCCAGCGAGTTGTTCACGATGTGAAGATCGGTCGGTCGGACGGTCGGTCACCTGCTCTTCGGGTTTCCAAGCAGAGGGAGCAGTTGCTGGAACTATCAGCGATCCAGCCTGTCCTCAGACGGATATGATGAGGAGGAGAGCGCGCGCGAGAGAGAGAGGCAGGCCGCTCTTTCCCTGCAGTTCCAACCAGCTCTGCCACCTGTCCACCATAGTTCCAGAGGGTTGAGAGAACAGAAGGGGGGTGGGGGGTTGGGGGTGGGCCCTGACCCCTGCGTGCACCTGCCGTCCCGTCTCCGCACTTCAGATCCGAATGTGAAATGTGCTGGAAAAACAACAGGTAACAGAATAAGAAGAATAGATTTAAAACCAAGGATAGACGCAAAAAGCTGGAGTGACTCAGCGGGACAGGCGGCATCTCTGGAGAGGAGGAATGGGTGAC
>OY740820.1:10883676-10898676 GCA_963514005.1 Raja brachyura
GTCTTGGCATCTCCACCTCCCTCTGCAATTGGACACTGGATTTCCTCACTCACAGACCACAGTCTGTTACGGTCAACAACCTCACCTCCTCCACTATACCACTGAACACCGGCGTGCCACAGGGCTGTGTGCTCAGCCCTCTCCTCTACTCCCTCTTCACGCATGACTGCATCCCTAAGTATGGCTCCAACGCCATCATAAAGTTTGCCGACGACACCACGGTGGTAGGACTGATCAGTGACAATTACGAGTCAGCCTACAGGGAGGAGGTCCAGCACCTGACTACCTGGTGTGCCAACAATAACCTCGTCCTCAACTCCCAGAAGACGAAGGAAATCATTGTTGACTTTAGGAAGAACAGAGGGGGCAGACACACCCCCATCCACATAAACGGGACGGAGGTGGAGCGGGTCTCCAACTACAAATTCCTCGGGGTACACATCTCGGAGGATCTGTCCTGGTCCCTCAACACCTCCAAGCTGATCAAAAAGGCATCAAGAAGCAGCGCCTTTACTTCCTGAGGAGGCTCAAAAAAGCCCACCTGTCCCCCCCAGATCCTGACCAACTTTTACCGCTGGACCATCGAAAGCATCCTGACCACCTGCTTTACGGTATGGTACAGCAGTTGCACCGTGGCAGACAGGAAGGCACTACAACGGGTGGTGAAAACCGCCCAGTACATCATCGGTGCCCCGCTCCCTGCCATGGATGCCCTCCACCGAAAACGGTGTCTGAAACGGGCCGGGAAGATCATCAAGGACCCCTCACACCCTAACCACGGACTGTTTGCCCTCCTACCATCAGGGAAGCGGTACAGGAGCCTCAGGTCCCGCACTAGTAGGATGAGGAACAGCTTCTACAATAACACCAGCACACTGCTGAACTCGGAGTCCCGCTGATAGATTTCTCCAGGCTCTCTCCGTCCACATTGTCTGCATTCTGTATTTATTTCTATATTGCTATCACTACGAACTGACGCTAAACTGCATTTTGTTGTACCCATACGTATCTGTGCAATGACATTCACATTTGAATTGAAGAAGAAGAATGAAAGGTTTTTTGCTTATCTTCCATTCATTTGTTCTACATTTCCCCATTTCACTGTCTATCTCTCTAATTTCCCTCTCCCCTGACGCTCAGTCCGAAGAAGGGTCTTGATCTGAAACGTCACCCATTCCTTCTCTCCAGGGATGCTGCCTGTCCCGCTGAGTTACTCCAGCATTTTGTGTCGATCTTCGGTTCAAACCAACATCTGCAGTTCCTTCCAACACCCCAGGTCTGCGTCACCCACGCCCAATGCCAGGACAACCTTGGCCAGGACTGGGAATAACCTGGAGAATTTCTCACTACCTCCCATGGACAATTCAGCCCAGTCCAGTGCACATCAGTGGCCACTTCCGAGACACCTGTTTGCACTTCATCTGACAATTTGCTGAGCTTGTGTGGGATGTGAGAACCTCTAGTCCAGCTGGGGGTGTTGGGGGGGCATGGGTGGGGGGTGTCGGGGGGGTGGGGGGGAGGGGGTGTTTGGGGGGCATGGGTGGGTGGGGTTGGTGGAGCGTGGTGGGGGGGGGTGTTGGGGGGGGAGGTCGAGGGGGTTAGGGGGGTGGAGGTGCGTGGAGGGTTAAGGGCGGTGGTGGTTGGGGAATGTTGGAGGGTTGGAGGGGCACATGGGGTCTAGGGGGGTGATGGTTAGGGAATGTTGGGGGGTGGGTGAAGGGGGGTGGGGGGGCGTGGGTGGGTGGGGTTGGTGGAGGGGGGTGGAAAGGTGGAGGGGCAAGGGCGGTGGTGGTTGGGGAATGTTTGGGGGTGTTGGGCACTTGTGGCACATGCAATAGGTCTGTTCAGTGAACCTTTGTAACCTGGTCGGATCCTGAAACATGGCCTAGTTGAGGTCTGCTGTTGGATTTTACCGGGCTGTGTACAAAACAAAGCGTGTCACTGAGGCTAGGTACATGTGACAATACAGGTGACATCACCACTGCTTCATGGCGGTTTGGGCCAACAAGCCAGTTTCTGTGTGGCATGATTCTCTGACTCAGGAATCTAAACTTCTCCTGTAAGTATACAAATGGTAATCAGGGAGTAATGAGACAAGTCGTGTCAACTCAGGACTAAGGGCATCAACGCAGAGGGACAGAAAGTACAGATGAAATACTGAGCACTTTGCATTGATTTTTCTCAAGGGTGATGATGATTTCACTTGACCCTGTTGCTGTCACCAGGCAGTTGAACCATCCTACCACAACCAGAAAGCAGCGCTGCACCACTATCTACCTCATTGGGGACCCTCAAACTCTCCTTGATCGGGCTCTGCTGGCTTTACCTTGCACTAAACGTTATTCCCTTCTCATGTACCTATACACTGACAATGGCTCGTATGTAATCATGTATTGTCTTTCTGCTGACTGGACAGCGCGCAACAAAAGCTTTTCAACTGTACCTCGGTACACGTGCGATAAACTGAACTAAACCAGAGATACAGCGTGGAAACAGGCCCCTCGGCCCACCGAGTCCGCGCCGATCAGCGATCCCCCCCCCCACGCACTAATACTATCATAGCCAACTCTCTGGAACGGGATTCAAACCCAAACATCATGGAATTCTCTGCCTCAGAGGGCGGTGGAGGCAGGTTCTCTGGATGCTTTCAAGGGAGAGCTAGATAGGGCTCTTAAAAATAGCAGTCAGGCGATATGGGGAGAAGGCAGGAACGGGGTACTGATTGTGGATGATCAGCCATGATCATATTGAATGGCGGTGCTGGCTCGAAGGGCCGAATAGCCTCTACTCCTGCACCTATTGTCGACTGTCCATTATCAGAACCATGTCTTCCAGCAAGTGAACCACAGCTGGGAGGCAGCGGCATGTTAAATTCATGAGTTAACGTCCTCACATGACTAGGGATGAGTATTAATGGCCATTAATGGCAAATAATCGGCTCCAACAAATATAATATTAATGAGTATCGTGAGACGGCAAACGCAGGACAGAATATTTTAAAATTGGATAGGCAGAAAGAAGCAGAGAGTTCACCTTTATACTCCTGGTTTTGAAAGGGTCACTGTTGTCAGGCCTAGTTTATTGGATAGTCCTGTGAATTCATCTTTAATCCCAAAGTGACGTGTAAAACGGCATGGCCATCCATCACAGAGTTTACATGACAACAACTCTGAATGCTGTTTCATTACAGAGCTTCTCACCAAATAAATACCGATCGCTCAGCCTAAAGGGCCTGTCCCACCAGCATGCAACTCTATGCGATGAGCGCGACCTAACGTGGTCGCTTGAGCCGTCCGGCGTCGCGGGGCCGGTCCCACTTCGATCGCCGGAGCCGTGCGGAATTGTGCGGAGTTCGTCCCGACATCGCGTGGGGCTCCGAAAAACTGACTATGTTCAAAAATTCCGCGCGGCAACGGCTTGTCGACTCGCAGTCGCCTCGACACATTACACACCGCCCCGACATCGTGCCTCCGTGAACCTATCTGTAGGTGCCTCCGTGACCCTCTATGTGTGTGGCTAAGGTGTGTACAGGCAGCACCCATACTCAGGATCAAACCCGGGTCTCCGGTGCTGCAAGCGCTGTAAGGCAGCAAGTCTACCGCAGGTTATTAACTATGCACCAACCGAGAGGCTGGAAGCCTTCAGCAAGTCTAGGCTCACCCGCAGATCTTGTTTAAATAATGCAGTAGCCAAAATGCAGGTCGCAGCTATTTAATATTTAATAGTAGTCGCAAGTAATTGAATGTTTAACAGGTTAAGATGTGGAGCTGTGGGAAGCATGCGCTGCAGTGACTAAGACTCCTTGATAGCAGTTAAGAGAAGAGATTTATGTGGAACAGCTGGGATTGCCAGATGGGGCTTTTACTTGAGCAGGGTACGTCAGGACAGAGAGAGGCCTTCTGCACTAATTTGGTTTAGAGATACAATACAGAAACAGGCCCTTCGGCCCAACCGGGTCTGCACTGACCAGCGATCCCCAACCATTAACACTATCCTACACCCACTAGGGACAATTTGTACATTTCTACCAAGCCAGTTTACCTACAAACCTGCATGTCTCATAGGCTGAGGGGTGATCATATAGAGGTGTATAAAATCATGAAGGAATAGATAGGGCGAATGCACAGTGACTTTTATCTAGGGGAGAGGAATCAAGGACCAGAGGGCATGGGTTAAGGTAAGAGGGGCAAGATGTATTAGGAACTCGAGGGCCAACGTTTTCACGGAGGGAAGTGAGCGCGTGGAATAAGCTGTGAGAGGAACCGGTTGAGGCAGGAACCATGACAACATGGGATGGTAAATGGATAGGAAAGGTTTATAGGGATATGGGTCACATGCCACATATGGGTCACATGGGATGTGCTGAGGGAAGCCAATTAACCAACAAACCTGTACGTCTTTGGAACGTGGGAGGGAACCGAAGACTTTGGAGAAAACTCACGCAGGTCACGGGGAGAACGTAGAAACTGCGTGAAGACAGACCCGTAGTCAGGATGGAACCCGGGTCTCTGGCGCTGTGAGGCAGCAACTCTACCGCTGCAGAGCCTTTGGTATTTTAACATTTGAATTGGTCTAATTCAGATTGCACTACAACATTCTTGTTGCCTTTAGATCTACTGCACGTACACTGTTTACTCAGTCAGGTTCAAGTGAACAAGGAATTTCATTTCGGAGTCACGTGAGTGACTTCGTGAAGAGCCCGCCGGCGCGCATGCTCGACATATCGTCGTACCGCGTTGCTGCGACGGCTGACGGAGGAGCGTGCTCCTCGCCAGCCCTTCATAAGGGAACCACGCAGGTAAGTATGCTACCTTAAGTTGGTGGTTCTTGTTGTGTTTGCTTCACAGCAAGAACATGGATGGGAGTTCGAGAGGCCGGAGATCGGGGAGAAGTCGCCGGCCAGCAGTTCCGGAGCGAGAGTTGTCGGGGGTACCTGCAACGCAGACCGGAACGAGGGCGGAGATGTCGGTGAGCTCTGTTTTTTCAGGTCCGGACCCGCCCGCACACCACAGCTCGGAGGAGTTTGACGAGGAGGAGTGTGGTGTGCCGCCAGAGCAGGATGACCCTGCCATGGCAGTCCGGTCGTCAGCAGGCTTGCTGACGGCCTCGAGCAGACGGGTCCGTGTGCGGCTGCACGGCCCGCTTCACGTAGCCCCCTGCGCAGGGGAAGGGCAGGAGCCCAAAAGCCTAACCCTGTCGGGGCTAAGGCTCTGCCTGCCGCTAAGGAGCGGTCAGGTTCCAGGACGGGACCCGGGGCAGCTGTGAGGTCCAGCCGTCGCCCCCCAACTTCCGACGCCGGGACGAGTCAGTTGGGGTCCCGTCACGGTCGCCGAGCCCCCCATGGATGGGTGGGCGAGACCATGCGTCGGCAAGGTCCACGATGTGGGCAGCTGGCAAGCCTGCACGGGCCCAAGGTATCCAGGCTTCGGCTGGTGCCGACACCATGCCGCATCTGTCCTTAGAAGCAACGGCTTCCGCTCCCGCTACACGAAGGCGGTTGAACATGCCCGTGCAGGAATCGCGCAGTTTCGCCTCGGCGGCTGTCGACGACAACTACTGGCACCGGCAGGGCCTCGACGAGGTGCGGGCCGATGACAGGAGCCCCGGCCAATTTTCAGAGCTGGAGGACTCCGACCACCTGAGTGTTCAGGGTGAAGGGCGTATTGACCGTATAGAGCGGCTGCTGGAACGTCTCATCCAACATCAACAGGCATCCAGCAGCGACAGGCACAGGGCTTCATCACCAGCTTCTTACACCAGCCTGGAGCAGCAGGACGAGGAGGCCGTGGGCGACCCCATCCCACCCCCGCCTGAATTACCGGCGGAGGACCTCCTCGATGTGGCCACCAAGTTTGCAGCCCCTCATTCCTTGGGGCTGGGGCATCAATACAAAGCTGGCAGCCACTGTGGACTTCCTAAATAATCACCAGCTTCAGGAGGAAGTTCTACTACAAGCCATGAGCCGTCACAAGGCTCCATCAAACTGCAACTCCCTCAACGTGCCTGTGGTCAATACGCCGATATGGGGCAACATCAGTGCGGCTATCCGTCAGCAGGAGCTAAAGATTCAGCGGATCCTGAAACTCCTCACGGCCGGGATTACTGCCTTTGTGCGGTCGGTCGATGGAGAGGAGCTTAATTTGGACCAGGAGGATGCTCTGGCGCTTCTATGCGCTACTCAAAACGAAATCAACGGCTTTCGGAAAAATAGCATCCGCCCAGCGCTCAACCCCAAATTTGCAGGGTTGTGCAAACCACCGCCGCCGCCGCCGCCCCGTCAGCTCTTTGGCGAAGACCTTTCCAAAAGGGTCAGAGAGCTTGATGAACAAGCCAAGACCGTGGGGCTCATGCGCTCTCAGAGTGCCCCCACGCCATCGAGCTCCAAAGCTCCGCTTGGCCGCTCACGAGGGTCTGCCAGCATGTCTACCAGGAATTACCCTCCAGGTCCAAACCGATATCAACCACTCCAACCACAGGGGTCTTTTTTAGGACAGGCTCGGCAGAAGCCGAGATGGAAAATGAGGACGCCACGACCTCAAACCAACCCAGCACCTCTACGTCCACCCACTCGTGTCAGGGACCGCCGGTAACCACAGAGGTGAGGCGGTCTGGTTCTCTTTTTTCTCTTTGTTTAACTTCACATGTTGGTGGGCGTTTGCGGTTGTTTGCGGGTGCATGGGGTGATATTACCAGTGATGAGTATGTGTTACGGAATATTCAGGGCCATAGCATTGAGCTTATTAATGGGGACATCCCTCCGTCTCAGCATAGACCGGGTCGTATGTTTAAACTAACGGCTGCGGAACAGTCCGTAGGCTATAAGGAAATTTTAAGGTTGGAACAGAAAGGGGTCATAGAGAAAACGGTTCATGAGCCCGTTGAATTTGTTTCCAATATTTTTACCCGACCTAAGAAAGATGGAGGCTGTAGAGTCATTATTGATCTGACCACTCTGAATAACTTTGTAACATATACTCATTTTAAAATGGACACGTTTGAAACGGCCAAATCATTGATCTCACAAGGGTGCTTTATGGCATGTATTGATTTACAGGATGCGTACTATACCGTACCCATGCAAAAATATTACAGAAGGTTCTTAAAATTTATCTGGATGGACCAGCTGTGGCAATATAGGGCGTTGCCTAATGGGCTCACCACAGCCCCTCGATTATTTACTAAATTGGTGAAGCCAATTATGGCTTATTTAAGACAACGACATCATATCGTTATGGCCTATTTAGATGATATTTTAATTATCGGACACACCTTGGAATCAGCTCAACAAGGGGTTGCAGCTGCGGTCAATTTGTTCCAACAGCTTGGGTTCATTGTTCATCCAGAAAAATCTAAGTTCTGCCCCACCCAGGTAATTAATTATCTGGGGTTCCAGGTGAATTCCATTAGCATGAGAGTCACCATACCAATTAACAAAATTGAGGAGGTAACACAGGTGTGTACAGATTTACTCAATACTCGTATACCATCGATTCGTCACACAGCTACTGTCATTGGCAAGATTGTGGCTTTGTTTCCGGCAGCCCGGTATGGACCTCTGCATTATCAAAACTTGCAGAGAGCCAAGATTGCTGCGCTGCGGCGGCATGCTGGTCATTATGATCGATCAATGCAGCTGCCGCCTGCAGCATTGGATGAGTTACGATGGTGGGTTTGCCACATTAGTAACTCGTTTAAAACTATTATTGAGGCGAAACCGATGATATACTTACAAACTGATGCGAGCTCTGATGGCTGGGGAGCTACGAATCAACATTCTAGTTGTGGGGGCCGATGGGATACCCTTGAGAATACAATGTTGGTATCACAAGGGATCAACTATTTGGAGCTGCTTGCAGCGTTTCACGGACTTCGTGCATATTGTTCCAAGATCTTTGGAGCACATGTCCGGCTCCAAATAGACAACACCACAGCGGTGGCGTATTTAAATCACATGGGCGGTACCAGGTCAGTTTCATGTGATAAATTGGCTAATTCAATTTGGCTCTGGTGTGTCAAGAGAGACATTTGGATTTCAGCCACCTATTTGCCAGGTGAGCTTAATTTTGTGGCGGACGCCAGGTCACGCAAGTTCAATGATAATATTGAATGGATGTTACATCCTGAAATTTTTGCAAAAATCACAGCCAAATTTGGGAAACCGGACATTGACCTTTTTGCGTCCCGGTTGAACCATCAGGTACCAACCTACGTCTCGTGGGAACCAGATCCTGGGGCTATAGCGTTAGATGCATTCTCGCTAGACTGGGGGAATTGCTTTTTCTATGCATTCCCTCCGTTTTGCCTCATCAGTCGGGTATTACGAAAAATTCAGATGGATGGTGCCAAGGGCATCCTTATCATACCCGACTGGCCTACACAGCCGTGGTATCCGATGGTCTTTGACACGCTCAGTGAACCTTGGGTCCGTTTGCAGGGTAGCCCAGAATTAGTTACTCACCCTGTATCAGGGGAGCCACATCCCTGCCATGGCTATTTAAATTTGTTGGCTTGCAGATTCTGAATCGGCCTTTAGTTGGATACGGCCTTTCTACCCGGACCATGGATACCATTGCAGCGTCGTGCCGAGAGTCTACAAGGCGAAGATACCGCTCTCACATCAGGAAGTGGGAAGCCTTCTGCAGCCGCTCTCGCATCACGTACGATGCCGTGACTATAACCGACGTCCTGGAATTCCTCGCGGGGTTCCACCATGATGAACACTTAAGCTACAGTGCCATCAACAGCGCCAGGAGCGCTCTATCATTCTACCTCAATATTGAGGTGGGATCCAACAAGCTAGTGTCCAGGCTCATGCGGGGTATTTTCAATATGAATCCGCCTACACCACGCTACAATATCACCTGGGATGTCAGGGTAGTTTTAGCTCTGCTCAGGACGTGGTCCCCCATGGAAGGGCTCCAGCTGGACAAACTCACCATGAAGCTGGTGATGTTACTAGCGCTGACTTCAGCACAGAGGGTACAGACACTCCATAAACTACGTGTCGACAGAATGATGTCTACCCCCACAGAAGTAGTTTTCTTTGTTGACGAGCTACTAAAGCAGCATAGACCTGGGTGCACAGGGCTGCAGCTGAAGTTCCCGGCATACCCCGCAGATGCTAGGCTATGTTTAGCCTCCCACATCCGTTACTACGTCAAGGTGACGGCAAGCATCAGAGGAAAAGAGAGATACCTGCTTGTCACTCATAAGAGACCTCACCATCGAGTGACAACACAGACGATATCCAGGTGGCTTCGAGTCGTCTTGGGTAAGTCAGGTATCGACACTAATGTGTTCAAATCTCATTCCACCAGGGCTGCATCGACGTCGGCGGCGAGGGTCATGGAGGTGCCCATGGACCATATTCTCGCCACAGCAGGATGGGCTAATGAAGCGGTGTTCCAGCGTTTCTACAACCGGCCCGTCGCTGCGCCTCTACAGTTCGCAGAAGCCGTACTAGATGCGGGGCAAGAACGTGGAGATGTCCCCGAATAAGGGTTTTTTTGATTTGTTGTTAATAAATATGATTTGTTTTGCAGTATGGACTAGTCAGCACGTTATTCTTCCCATCCATCCCTGGTAGTGGTGTGACAGCATGGACGTGGTCCAGGGCGTGTCATCACAGAAGCTTTGAAGTCTTCACGAAGTCACTCACGTGACTCCGAAATGAAATAGTAAGATTGAACGAGAACTTACCAGTTCGAAGGTTGATCTTTATTTCATGAGGAGTCGAAGTGAGGGATTTCGTGCCCTCCTCGCCCAACCCTCAATCACCTTCATCTGGTAATCTTAGTCGTTTTCATTCTTACTATGTGAAGTCATTTCTTTTGATTGGTTTCTGTGATTCCACGCCGCTACTTTGAAGTATGTCGAGCATGCGCGCCGGCGGGCTCTTCACGAAATCCCTCACTTCGACTCCTCATGAAATAAAGATCAACCTTCGAACTGGTAAGTTCTCGTTCAATCTTACTATTTCATTGCACTCTGGTGTACGTGAAACTAAACTAATCCTGTGTGCCTTTGGAAAGGCTTCTCAACATGTCCTGTCAGCTTTAATGATCTGGGTAGGTAAGCACACAGGTTTACCTGTCCCCTGTCCTACATTTAAATGAGTGTCTTAAGGGCCTGTCCCACCAGCATGCAACTCTATGAGATGAACGCGATCAAACTAGAAGCGGGGGCCGCGCGGAGGTCAGGCGAGTGGCGCAACGCGGCGCAAAGTGAGGCGAACTTGGAGCGGAGTCTAAGGTAAGTTCGCCAGGACAGAGAGGGGCACACAGAGAGGGACGCATAGGCACACACACAGAGGGCCATGGAGCCACACACAGAGAGGGTCACGGAGGCACCTACAGAGAGGTTCACGGAGGCACGATGTCGGGGCGGTGTGTAAACGTTGAGGCGACTGCGAGCCGACAAGCCGTTGCCGCGCGGAATTTATGGACATTGTCAGTTTTTCTGAGCCCCGCGCGATGTCGGGACGAACTCGGGACGAACTCCGCACAATTCCGCACGGCTCCGGCGATCGAAGTGGGACCGGCCCCGCGATGCCGGACGGCTCAAGCGACCACGTTAGGTCGCGCTCATCGCATAGAGTTGCATGCTGGTGGGACAGGCCCTTTAGTTTGTTTATGTTCCTCCTCACAAGTTAATCACGTCCCACATTTCTGCATCTCCATCCAGCTGCTTGTGTGTCTTCCATTTGATGGTCTGACTGTGTCCTTCTTCATCTACTAACTGCAAATTAAAATTGCATTCCATAAATTCATGGGTAGGTCATTCATTTTCATCAGAAAGTGCTGAGGATCCCACTCGATGACGCAGACAGAATACCATGAATACATCAAACACGCTCCAGTGAAGTTGGTTCGACATTGGACTATTAAATAAACCTGTGGCTGTCCTTCCATTAATGAACACATGTTATTCCAAAATCTTTTAAATTCTTGTGTAGGAAGGAACTGCAGATGCTGGTTTACACCAAAGATAGAAGGCAAAATGCTGGAGTAACTCAGCGGGACGGGCAGCATCTCTGGAGAGAAGGAATGGGTGATGTTTCGGGTCGAGACCCTTCTTCAGTCTCAGACATGTCCCCATATTAATTCTGCTCTTCTTAGGCTTCAAGTATTTCTGCATGTTTGTACCAGAGCTAGTTTAAGGTCTATCAGTCCTATGGCGGATTAAGGGTTTTGTAATGGTATTTACCATGGCCTGATATTTGACACAGCGTTGAAATTTGACAAACAAGTCAATGCCGTGGTAACAGCTAGCTTCTTCCAGCTAAGGACGATAACTAAAATAAAACAATTCCTCCAGTTTGACGACCTCGAAAAGATAATCCATACATTTATCTCCTCCCGCCTAGATTACTGCAACTCCCTTTACACTGGCATCTGCCAATCTTCCCTGTCCCACCTGCAACTGGTCCAAAACGCCGCAGCGAGACTCCTCGAAAAAGGGGCCACATCACCCCGATCCTGGCCTCTCTCCACTGGCTCCCTGTGAGGTTCCAAATACATTTCAAGATCCTTCTTCATGTCTACAATGCCCTTAACGGGCTTGCCCCCACCTACATCAAAAGTCTGCTCACCCACCGCACCACCTCCAGGTCCCTCAGATCGGCCGACTTGGGGTCACTGAACATCCCGCGGTCTAGGCATAAGCTCAGGGGCGACCGACCGCGCCTTTGCGGTTGCAGCTCCTAGACTGTGGAACCGCATCCCTCTTCCCATCAGAACTGCCCCCTCCATCGACTCCTTTAAGTCGAGACTTAAAACTCATCTTTACTCTCAAGCCTTTTTTGACGACCTCTGAGGGAGGGCCATATTTATGTATGTACTTAATCTATGAACCACTGTTGTATAACGTTAGTACCTCCACCAATGTAAAGCCCTTTGGTCAATGAGAGTTGTTTTTTAAATGTGCTGTAGAAATAAAAGTGACTTGATTTGACTTGAATTAATTTATTAGCCAAGTAGGTAAAACATGTGGTCAGACATTCCTATTGTGTCACCAGGAAACAGTGACACCCTGGTCTGGAACATCAGAGAGTCCTTCCTTTGCAAGAGACGAGGCACAGGATTTCACCACCATTGACCATGTCCTGGATTCTCGTCCCTACATCCTGGAGCACTGGTCATTCTGGAACCCCATGTGCCTATATAAACTATAGGTCCAACCTTCCTGTCAGTTCTTGCCTGGCCACGAGTGTTGATTCCGCCAGATACTTGCCAAGGAGTTGTATTTTATTCATCTTATTGTTAAGGCATTTTATCGGGATGCATCACAGCACGGTTTGGGAACAGCTCCATCCAAGACCACGAGAAACCGCAGCGAATTGTGGACGCAGCCCAGCCCACCACACAAACCTACCTCCCTTCCATTGACTCCATTTACACCTCACGCTGCCTCGACAAGACCAGCAGCATAATCAAGGACGAGTCGCACCCTGGCCACTGCTCCTCTCCCCTCTCCCATCAGCCAAAAGGTAGGGAAGTGTGAAAACGCACACCTCCAGATTGAGGGACAGCTTCTCCCCAGCTGTTATCAGGTAGTTGAATCATCCTACCACAACCAGAGAGCAGTCCTGAGCTACTATCTACCTCTTTGGTGTCCCTCGGACTATCCTTGATTGGACTTTGCTGGCTTTACCTTGCACTAAATGTTATTCCCTTATTATGTATCTAAACCAGGGTTAAGGAACCTGCGGCCTTAAGGCCCCATGTGGCCTTTTGAATGAATCCAAATTTTGTAGAACAAATCCTTTTATTTTTATTAATATGTTTTTGTTCATCTTTTATTATTGTTATTTTACTTAAAATTAACCGATTTAAAATACCAAAGTGTCAAAGAAGATTCAACGAAATAATCCTCCCCGACAATTAAAATATGAGTAAGTCATGAGGGCTATTTTAACATAATAATGTACATTTTGAAGTCTATCTAAATGAAGTCTCTTGGATGCGGCCTTATTAGGTTACAGCTAACTTAATGAGGCATTCCGACCTGAAAGGGTTCCCCACCTCTGATCTAAACATTCGATTGTAATCATGTGTTGTCTTTCCGCTGACTGGATCGCACGCAACAAAAGCTTTTCACTGTGCCTCGGTACACGTGGCAATGAACTAAACTGAACTGAAGGAAGTGGCGAGCATACCGTAGATTTTAAAGGCGTAAATGGCCTTCAGCTCACGAGGAGCCATCTCGCTCAGCACGGAGAACATGTCCACAAAGTCATTGAAGCTCAGGTTCCCCTCACCGTCTTCAGAAAAGGTCTTCACTATTTGCTCTTTGAATGGATTCTCCTGTGAAAGCAAACAAGCTAGTTACACAAAATATTCCTCTCATTATACTCCTTATCATTGGAATAGATCGGGTAAACGCACGGTCTTTTCCCCAGAGTAGGCGAATCGAGAACCAGAGGACATAGGTTTAAGGTGAGGGGGGGGGGGAAGATTTAATAGGAACCTGAGGGGTAAATTTGTTACACAAGTGTAATGGGTGTATGGAACGAGCTGCCAGAGGAGGTAGTTGAGGCAGGTATAATCGCAACATGCAATAAACATTTGGACAAGTACACGGATAAGATAAGTTTAGAGGGAGTGTTAAAGAAGGAACTGCAGATGCTGGAAAATCAAGGATACCCAAAATGCTGGAGAACCTCAGCGGGTGCAGCAGCATCCATGGAGAGCGAAGGAGATGGGCGACGTTGCCTATCTCCTTCGCTCCATAGATGCTGCTGCACCCGCTGAGTTCATCCAGCATTTTGTGAACCCCCTAAGTTTAGTGGGATATGGGCCAAATGCGAGCAGGTGGGACTAGTGTAGATGGTGCATGTTGGGCGGTATGGGCAAGTTGGGCCGAAGGGCCTGTTTCCATGCTGTATGATTCTATAACTTTATTTGATTCAATTAGAAAAGACTCTAGATGCATTCCACTTTATATCCTCACGATTGATTCACAAAGGATTAACCCTCCTCCGGTCTCCTCTACCACTGGGGTCAAGGGTGATTATCTTCCACTGTGGGTAATGTGATTTAATTTAGTTTAGTGTAGATATACAGTGTGGCAACAGGCCCTTCGGCCCATCGGGTCCGTGCCGACCACCGATCCCCGCACATTAACAATACCCTAAACACACTCTGGACAATTTTTACATTTATACCAAGCCAATTGACTTACAAACCTGTACGTCTTTGGAGTGTGGGAGGAAACCGAAGATCTCTGAGGAAACCCAAGCAGTCATGGGGAGAACGTGCAAGTCAGTACAAACAGCACCCGTAGTCAGGATTGAACCCTGAACTCTGGCGCTGCAAGCGCAGTTTCGGGCCTGTCCCACTTACGCGACTTTTTCGGCGACTGCCGGTACCCGTCATAGGTCATTCCACGTCGCCGAAAATCTTCAACACGTTGAAAATCCAGCGGCGACCAGAAAGACGCTACGACTCTTCGGGCGACTGAGGAGACGACTCACGACCATACACGCGACATGTCGCAGGTTGAGGCCTGTCTGGTCGTGAGTAGTCCCCCAAAGAATCGTACCATGTTCTGGTCGCTGGTGGACCTACAACGACCTACGACGGGTGCCAGCAGTCGCCGAAAAAGTTGCATAAGTGGGGCAGGCCCATGAGGTAGCAACTCCACTGCTGCCCCACCGCGCCGCCCACCGTAACGTGGGGCGACCATTAAACACCAGCACACGGCTTCACTAAATCGGCCCTGGGTCCTACGACAATTGGAAGGCAGGCTCTCTCTATCTCTCTCTCATGTGCTGGAATCACACCTCAGCTCCAGCAGCATCTCTGGAAAACATGGACAGGTGTCGCTTTAGGTCTAGACCCTTCGTTAGACTGAGTGTAGTAGGGGAGACGGCTGGAAAAGAGATGGGCTGGTACAAAGCCTGACAAGTGATCGGTGGATAGACACAAAATGCTGGAGTTAGCGATACAGGCAGCATCAGAGAAGGAATGGGTGCAGTTTCGGACCGAGACCCTTCTTCAG